>JAMKQA010043839.1:0-11830 GCA_024699735.1 Posidonia australis | reverse complement strand
CGTACTGGGTGACTTAGATGTCACTCACGCGTGCTGTGTGTGTTTCAGGTGCGGACCGCATGCAGCCAGTTTCCGGTGCAGGAATCGGAGTTTCTAGCTGCGCATCGAGATCCTAGAGGTGAGCCTTGGTTACAGTCTTTTGTTCTGTAATTTGTGTAATTAGGCTTGTGATGCTATTGTTTGGTAGCGTGCCCGGGTTCGGGGCGTTACACGAATATTCCTCACGAATCTACGCAAGGCTATTGAGTGTCGAGGCCTTTTGCATCCCAAGGAGTTACCCTTTCATTCTCTTTAAAAGGCCCTCCTTAAGCAACTTTCGTCTCATTTTTTGCAACTCACCCACTTTTAGCAACCAGCACCCCAACTTCCAGAGCACATTCTCTTGCATCCCTGAGCACTCCCAATCGTGTCCGTAGCAACAAGGAGGAGATACCTTGAGCCATCCAAGGAGGAGACATCATAGGTAAGGTAAGTTCCTTCACTCGTTTCCATATGGATTTTACATGATAGAACCTACAACTAGGCTAATATATTGTCTATATAGTGATGTTCTCTCGTATCTATTTGTGTTATTTTGGATGTTCATGATGCTTCCTTCTATATTCATTGCTTTTCGTCATGATGATTCTGTGATCTCTGTTTTAGCAACATAGCCCCATGTGATCACTAGTTATGGAACATGAGCTGTAATGCATTCTCTTTACATGTCTTATCATTTCCGCATGCTCCTTAAGTCAACTAAATCACTGCATGAATCATAAGATCCATCAACAGTTACTACAGTCCATATAAACCCATGAACATGCATGACTTGAGGAAAGAATGATAAGAGTGTTTTAATGCTTGTTTATTTAACATGACTAATTTTCCTGGCATCTAGGTAGATGATTTGAATAATCAGTAACCGAATTCATTGCATGCATCTGGCCCAGATTCTGAAATTAGACTGCAGTCAGATTCAGAATTTTTGGAGTCACCAAACTAGCGCACCATACTGGTGCACTTAGGAGGCGCAACAGGCTGGTGCAACAGCCTGGTCACAGGGTGTAGGCAGTTCATTTTGCATTATGATTTGCATGCCTTACTGCTTGTTCTGGACTTTGATTTTCCTGATGTTTTATCCCTGATATGCCATGTTCTTGCTTGCATGATTTCAACATATAATAGCACTATTTGTTTTAGTTTTGCATCTAGTGAAGTCAGCTTGCCATTGGGGTCTGGTGAACTGGTTGCCCCATGGACTCTTGTTTGGAGAGTTCTTATGCAATAGTCCATGATTCAGAACTGGGTAGCATGGCTGAAACCCATTAGCTTTGTTTAGTATAAGAGTTGTGTGGTCTTGTGTGAGGCATGTTGCCCTTGAGCACAAGACTCATATCATGTTTTCTTGGGTTTCCTCTTTCCTTTATGACCTTGTGGAAGAAGGGAAAACTCACTCACATGTGATCAGGTGTTTTAGATGTCCATGATGCATTTTCAGATGAATTTATGCATGTTTGCAAGATTTTATATTGCATGGCACATTATTCTGGCTTATTGTGTGATCTGCATTTTCATAGGCGCACATAGGTGGCATACAACATAGGCGCACCTGACTGGCGTACCACACAGGCTCACTTGCCTGTTTTTCATTGCATACAGTAGCTTTTTGGCATGGTATTTAGCAAGATTCCTAGTTTTCTTTGGCTTTAGTTTTCTTTGGGTGTCCTCCTGGATATATTAGGAGGACTCCTGTCTCTTTTCATCCATTTTTATGCATGGCAGCTTAAGTTTTGCATATAGCAAAGTGAGGACGAAAGCCACTCGGTGTTATTGGATCTTTGGTCATATCCGTGCAATATCTTTGCATCGGTGTTTGATCCACCGCTCAGGTGACCTTTCTGAGCATTAGGACACATCCTACAGTCCCTCTACCCATGTTTAGCATAAGGCACCACTTTCATGTAGCATTGCATGGCATATCGCCATTGAGCGTACAGAAACAGGCTGAAAAGCCAACATTTCATATAAGTAAACGAAAACCCATGAAAGACCGATTTTTTTCGGCGCACGAGGGTGCCTCCTACCTTCCCCGTGCGTAACATGGATCCTTGCCCAATTTATGGTTCATGATTGACTTTTCCATTGGTTTTATTGCATAGTTTTAATGTTTTAAAATGGTTTTCCTCGTCTCCCGTTTTTAAATAGACTAGGTGGAGACTCCTGCATTTTTATCATTTGTTTTTTATTGTTTTGCCGTGACTTCGCTGGTCCTCACGCATTTGGCCTTTCGCGCCACGCTCGAGGCTGTCACCGACTTGCTTACAGGAACTGGCGACTTCGTTGGGGATAACCAGATCCTGACTTTCGTTTTGGGTTTTTCATTTACTTTCGCTTTTCTCCTTTTTTTGCTTGTTTCCCATGCTTTGCTTTGGCTGTCTCTTTGTAATATAAGTTGTCTTCCTTACATGCATGCCTTTTGTATAATGGGTGTTTTCTTTTACACATTTGCTATGCCACCACTTTTGCACATAATATGCACATGCCTTTTGTTTGTTTATTGATGGTTGCTTTGGATGTTTTCTTCTCCTTTTTTGCATATGCCATGTTTAGGAGATTAGAGACATGCTTTCCTCCCCTTTTTGGTTAATAAAAACATGAAAAATTAATAAATAGGATAAACTAGTGACAAATTGTAAACTTTCCCCCATAGTTAAATAAATTTGCAAGTAAAAGACTTAAAGCATATTTTGCATTCATCATATAGGGCATGCATCTCTCATCTTTTGAGTCCACCTATGTAGTTTGCAAAGGACATTTCCCAGTGTCTCATTCTATGGCTTTGGCGTGGGATGAAATATTGGTATGTCCCCCCTTGTCTGGGGTCATGTCGGTGTTTGTAGAGGGTACAACCTACTACTTTGGTAGATGATGAGGCCCCAAACGCACCACCCATTTACTGCCTAAGCTTTTGCTAGGATTTAGAACGGGAACCTTTATCTTCTAACCTTGAGTCAGAGACCCATTTACCCCTGTGTGAAGCCGGAGTAGATGGCTTGGTAGGACACACCTTGATTGTGAGAGAGCACATGCTAGAAGCATTCATGCATTTGCATCTTATACCATCATAAGCACTGCATCTTTCCTAACTCGTTTCTTTGTTTTTGTATCATAGAACCTATTAGTGTGTGAGTTCCTTAGCTAGAGCTCGAGGTTTTTCTTTTGTTGACACCTCAACGCGACATGATTTTCGACCGCATCTCCCGAGTTATCTGTCACCTTTGACGATAGCTCGTCCTAGGATCCGTCTTCTTGTTCCCAGCAGCAGTCCAATCCGTATCTGCTCTCGATCCGCTATGGCCTAGCAAACTAGCGGGCCCCTTCCCTCTGTTGTCTAGGAAGAGGTCCCCGTTTCGGTATACCCTTCCTTCGTCTTTGTCCCTGTTATCACTGCTGCCTCCACTTTTGCCTTAGCATCCGGAGGACCTCCACCATCCCAGTATCGTGTCCCTGTGGCTACCCTGCCTTCAGGACCATCATCTTGGTCTTCTGCTGCTGCTGGGGCCTCAGCAGTTGAGTCTATTCCCATGACCTTCCCCTAGGGTTCTTTTGCTGCTTCTCTCCAAGGCTATGTGTTTTCCAGCCCTCCTCCGACTGCGGCTATTTCTGTAGTAGCTTCTCCCTAGTTTGGACAACTGGGTTCTCAACTTCCTGACTCCTCTGTCCTTGTTTTGCCTCCATCATTTGGAGCTACTAGTGATGATCCCATGACCATGCAACTGCAACAAATGTCGGCCCTCGCCTAGCAGTTGCAGGGATTGGCACTGGCGCTCCAACCCTTTTCAGGTTTTTCTTTTCCAGCTCCCGAGTTGCCATTGCAACCAGCCCTAGGATCACAGATTGCACCCACTGCACCACCCCTACAGTCGTCGCCATCCCTTGTCTCCCCGATGATAGAGGTATCGACATTGCCTTTTGCAACACCACCACAGCACCCACCACTGCATGCATCTCCATTATCTGGTGGCCAGCCTTCCAGGCTGGCGGGAGCGCAGCCCGCCATGAGCATAGTACCAGGGGCCATTCTAGTCCAACAGCTTTTGCTCTCGCATTCTGCACCTACTGTGGCACCACCCCCTACCTTATCCTCACCCATGTACCAGACACAGGATTCATCTTATGTCCCACAACACACAGCACCCATGCACGGGTACACTGGTCATCCTGTCGTAGCACTAGACGGTGGAATGGTGGATCCGGAGGAGCCCTTAGGGGTGACCCATACAGTGTACGTGGCTCCCGCATCTGTTGCACAATCCACGACTGCAGTAGCTCCAGACGCTCTCCTTGCGAGGGTGAATGATTTGGAGTGCACACTTCGACAAGTGAAGGGCGGGGAACGCCGATCCTACCATTTCCAAGACCTTTGTTATTTTCTAGAGGCGACTCTCCCACCGAACTTTCAAATCCCGGAGTTCGAAAAATACAATGGTAGAGGCTGCCCGGTTTCCCATCTTAAAGCCTATTGCAGTGACCTTGCCCAGCTTCAAGCTAACGAAAGGTTGTTAATTCGCCTGTTCCAGAAAAGTCTCATGGGACCCGCGTTGAAGTAGTTCACCTCCCTTGACATGGCTACCATCAGGACTTGGGACAACCTCACGCAGGCGTTCCTCGAACAATATTCCTTTAACCTTGACCTAGTCCCAAAGCACGAGGACTTAGTCGCAATCAAGCAGAGGCCCTAAGAAACATTTGGAGAGTATGTTGGACGTTGGCGGTCCTTGGTTTCGTAGGTCAAAGATAGACCCTTCGATGAGCATACAGCCAGCAGTCGGGGCTCTGCTTAGCATACAGCCAGTCACCATTTTTTTTGCTTTGCTTCGGGTGAGTGCCCGTGTTGAGAGTTCACTACGCAGTGGTAGTTTTCCAACACTCTTTGCATTTGCCAAACATGCCACTTCCTCACATAGTGGTGCTAGCAGCAGCAACAACAACAATAACCATAATGCCAATCCACCTAAGAGGCGGGACCCTTCAAAGGATACAGTCTCTTATATTAGATCCCCTGTTGCATCGGCAAATGTCCATCCACCCCCTCAGCGCCAAGTAGTTTATGCATCCATGCCCACACCTGAAGCACCTTATGCATCGCACATCACTCCCATTGCCACTCCAATTTATCCTACCCCACCTGTGGGGATGCGCCCGCCATTGGCATATCCGCAGCCGAGGCGGCAACATCGTGATAGGCGCCACTATACCCCTTTGGTGGAGTCGTTGAGCATGGCGTTCCCTAAAGTCGCATCCCTTTTAAGGCTGCATGAGATTCGCCCGCCACCAAGTCTGCTTCCTGCATGGTATAATGCGAACACGTTGTGCAATTTCCATCGAGTCGCAAGCCACTCGATGGATAATTGTCTCAAATTAAGGAAGGCAATCCAGAACTTCATTAACCAGAAGGTCATTGTCATTAGCACGTAGGCGGCAGGCCCTGCCCCCACATCAGCAGCCACACAAGCACCACCAGCACAACTCAACATAGTTAGCCAGCCATGACCTCGGCATTCAGCCCTGGGAGCAACAGGCCCCTCCTGAGTCAATTCCATTTTTCATGTTGATTCTATCTAATCTTTTATTCGTCCTACCATTTTTATGTCAGTTGTATCTATCCTTCCTTGGTGATTTCGAGGAGTCAATTAGTTTGATTCGTCCTACCATTGAGGCAGTCTCTGCTCTAGCTCCAAACCCCATTCGCTTCGAACCTTAAACCTGTAATGTTCTGTACCGTGTCAACCAGTTTGAGACGGTCAATTTCATTCCTACCCTTGAACATTCGTAGTGATCCCCGTTTAATGGTCGAAAACTTGTGTTGCAAATGGAGATATGAGAAAGGAACCCCTTGGGCGATATGGCCAAGGAATCGCCAAACCAGTCAAGGTGGAAGAACGGAGAGAGCACGAAAGATTGAGATACGAGTATCAATACCAGCAGATGAATTCCCACGCTTCGGTAAGTCCCCAAAGATGATCATTTCCCACGATTTAACTAACTTACCAGTGCAGGCGTCTTGAATCCAAGCCAGAGTTTGTTCACAACTTCAATGACACAATCACCAGTAATATGGATTTGTCCAGAAGAGTCCTACAAGGAAAATGAACAGTCAAAGTCAGACATGTGAGCAGTTCCAGTGTTGTACAATGCTGTTAGAGTCAAAACAGTCGGCAATGCATCAGGTAGTAGCAGTACAAGATCTTGCTCAGAAGGCAGACTTAGAGAGCCTGACAGATGACATAGTTGAAGAACAATTGGAGGTGCTCGTGGAGGACTTAGCAGAGCATGACAGAATCAAGGAGGGGAAAACAATTGTTTCACCACCGTAGTCATGATCACTAGGACTAGGCTTCAATTATGGTCCTCCAAGAATCAGAGAAAGTTTTCGCTAGACCAATGATCATCACCCATCAGCATCTCCTAATGGAATAAGTACTACCAGTGATCGTCGGCCACTCCCGAGCCTTGCAAAACATTCCATTGTAGGCCATGCATCTCAATGTTTCTTGTTTATTGCATCCAAACATCACATAAATCTTTTCATATGCATTGTACTTTCTTTGCGTTTACACTGTAATCATAATATGAAACATTGACATAACCATTGCCTGATGAGGAAAATCGGGAAGCCAGCCTGCTTAGGAAGAGTTTTGATCCTTCTCACGCGCTACTACCTGTGTGACCTAGGAGGTAAGGGAGCCAGTATTCGTGGGAAAGTGGGCAAAATGTACAAATTCCCAAGGGGCCTATACCTCGAGAGGGAGGAAAAATGATTGGTCGTGAATGAGTGTGAGCCAAGAAAAAATATAGTCTTCGGAGCACAAAAGAAATAAGAAGATAGAAGTTGCAGATAAAAGTCGGCTCCAACGTGAGAGGCATGCAAGACGACTCTATACCTTTCACATAACTTGGAGAGGAGTTGAAGCATACACCAACAAAGCCTACATTCGCAAAGGGACTAGCCACCCCTTTTATATCAAAACGAAAGAGAGCAGCCACCCCTCAGCCTAGGTGTTTATTATCTCCAAGTAGGGATATGGTTTGTCAGCATGCCTTTGAGAGAGTAAAAGAAAAATGAATTATTGAAGAAAGTAGGTATAGGACCCTAGGAGTTTGGCATGGAGCCCATTTTATCCTGAAAGCCCATTGGTTGAGTGAAAGCCACCATAAACCCAAGGAACCAGGTAGCACCAAGTGAGTTGAGGACATTCTAGTTCTTTGTAGCAGGCAGTGAAGGCTTCCTCGACGCTGAGGGCATATCTTCTATACACTATGTATAAATCATACTTTCATCTTATGAGTCTTGCATGAATCACTTGGCATTCAACATTTTTGATTGCACCACTTTTGCATTTTGCATTGCTTTGCAAGGCGTTTACCCATGTTCCAACCAGGGGCATGCCAGCTGCCTTTTTGAGTCGGAATATTGGCAAAAAAGGGATCTTCAACCAGGGACATGTTAACTGCTCCTTGGTTGGAAGTAGGTCTTTGACTAGGGGCATGCCAGCTGCCTTTCTAAGTCAAGGAGATTATTAGGACAGTACTACTTTTGGGAGCATGCAGATGAGGCTTCTCACAAGCACTTTGGGATAAGCCTGTCAGTTGACGCAACACATAGTCGTCACGACACATGAGACGGGTTGGTGGAATGTATGGCAATAGCCCTAATGTTCGTCGATCTTCTTCCAAGGCGAGAGTAAGCTTTGCCTGCTTGAAGCGAAATATATGGAAAGTGGGCTTCCAGAATCTAGCTGCAGTACATAACAAGTGCCATTTCACTTCAAACTTGGCAATATTCAACAACGAGGATGATATGCTTCAAACCCGCAGATGTTCACGATCCTCAGCAATTACTGCACCAATCAATGTTTACAGGACATCAGAACAGTGTTTTGGTGTCACCATGGTTAGATGTCCCAGCAGATATGATTTAGCAATTACCTAGTGGACCCTGTCATATACAAGCGGTGCAAGTATCTTAATATCCAAGGTCTAAAGCGCAGAATGACTACAAGAATTGCATTGCTATCCTCAGCACTCAGCAGTTTGCAAAATGCAAAAGGCAAACTATCAGGAAAATAAGCACACAGCCTCCCAAAAATTCACCAAGTGGGGTAATTTGCAGAAAACCCCTTGACATTGTGAAATTTGCAGAATAGCCCACAAAGGGTGCGACAAATCACATTTGAGCAGAATCTTGCTAGTACTCAACAGAATTTCAAATATCAACAACGCAGCAACAATATAGCCATCAGAAGTTTGCCATATTAGGCTAATTTGCAATAAGGTCCCTCTAGTTTCGTAAAATTGCGAATACGCCCCAAATTTTTTGCAGAACTTGCAAACAAAGCCAATTGAGATCGAAACTCCAGTAAGGTTCTTTCAGAGGATATTGAATATCGATTTCCGTGCCATAGAGCCAGCAACAGGCACAATTGCAGTTTTGCCCTCTAGAGTGCAACTGAGCCAGCTTCCTTCCTAGGGGACAATCCAGGGATTATCGCTATCTTTTTCGGATTCTAGTATCGGGCAGATGAGATCCTTCTATCCCTTCCTTTTTTGGGTTTTTGCGGGTGCAAAATCTTTTTGTTTGACCTTTGATCGGGCAGTCGAGGTCCTTTACTTTGCTTTCCTTGGATTTTCGTGGGCGTGAAATCCTTTTATTTGACCTTTGACCGGGCGATCAAGGTCCTATCCTTTGCTTTCTTTGTATTTTCGCGAGCGCGTAATCCTTTCGTTTGACCTTTGACCGGGCGGTTAAGGTCCTTTCCTTTGCTTTCCTTGGATTTTCGTGGGCGTGAAATCCTTTTGTTTGACCTTTGACCGGGCGGTTAAGGTCCTTTCCTTTGCTTTTCTTGGATTTTCGCAGGCGCGAAATCCTGTTGTTTGATCTTTGACCGAGCGGTCAAGGTCCTTTCTTTTGCTTCCTTGGATTTTCACGGTCGCGAAATCCTTTTGCTTAACTTTCGACCAGATGGTCAAGGTCCTTTCTTTTGCTCTCCTTGGATTTTCGCAAGTGCGAAATCCTTTTGCTTGACTTTTGACCGGATGATCAATGTCGACCTTTGACTAGACGGTCAAGGTCATTTTCTTTCCTTTTTCGGATTCCTGCGGGCACGAAATCCATTTGCTTGACTTTTGACCGGGCGGTCAAGGTCATTTCTTTCTCTCTTTTTCCCTTGGATTCTCGCAGGCATGGGATCCTTTTGTTTGACTTTTGACCGATCGGTCAATGTCAACCTTTGACCGGGCGGTCATGGTCGTTTCGTTTTTTGGATTCTCGCAGGTGCGAGATCTTTTTGCTTGACTTTTGATTGGGTGGTCAAAGTCGACCTTTGACCGGACAGTTGAGGTCATTTCCTTTGCTTTTTCCGGATTCTCGTGGGTGCGAAATCCTTTTCCTTGACTTTTGACCAGACGGTCGAGGTCATTTCCTTTGCTTTTTTCGAATTCTTGCGGGCGTGAAATCCGTTTACTTGACTTTTGACCGGGCGGTCAAGGTCATTTCCTTTGTTTTTTTCGGATTCTTGCGGACGCGAAATCCTCTGACTTGACCTTTGACTGGGCAATCAAAGTCGACCTTTGATCGGGCGGTCAAGGTCATTTCCTTTCCTTTTTTGGATTCTCGCGGGCGTTAGATCCTTTACTTGACTTTTGACTGGGCGATCATAGTCGACCTTTTGACCGAGCGGTCAAAGTCATTTTCTTTCCTTTTCCTTGGATTTTCGCGAGTGCGAAATCCTTTTGCTCGACCTTTGACCGGGCGGTCAGGGTCCTTATCCTTTTCCTTGGATTTTTGCAGGCGTGAAATCCAACTGTTTGACATTTGGCCAGGCGATCAAGTTCCTTATCCTTTTCCTTGGATGTTCGCAGATTTGAAATCCAGCAGTTTGACTTTTGTCCAGGTGGTCAAGGTCCTATTCATCCTTTTCTTTTGGGTTTTCGTGGGCGCGAAATCCCTTTGCTTGCCCTAAGTCCGATCGAACAGGGCCCTTTTTCTTATTTGACAAATAGTATGTTTGTCATGGCCCTTTTCTTTGGACTGGTATCCCCAACTACTCGGTTGACAACCGTCACGCTGTCTGGCGACCAGGTTGACTAGACTTGGCTGACTTGTCATATCCCGCCTCCTCAGGTTGATAACCTTAATAATTCAGTTGATGAGTCCGACAACTTATCATTTTCCTACTAGTGGTTCCATCTGTGTGCGGGATTCCTTTGCTTTTTGCAATATTACTTCAGCATTGCATCCGCTTACAAGCACCCATTCTCGTGTTTACAACATTAGCATCAACTTTACATCTACATTCAGCATCAACTCTTGCGTTTCTATTTTGCATTGGCATTGCATTCTCAGCATTTGACTCGGCATTCACATGCATTCTAATTGCATTTTGCATTTGCACATTTGCATTTGGCAACAAGTCATGACTTTCAGTGCATCCACTGGATAAGTGACCTAGTGCCTATAGCAAACATCACTCCTCCGCGGCCTCAAAATGGGGGTATCTTATCAACCCTGAGCATCGGTCTCGGTTCCTTCCGTCCCTAGACATCGCTCAGGGAGGGGCATCAGTAGACACCCTGATTTTAAGGTGGCTCGTAGGTGAACTCTCCAAAAGTGTTGCTTTGGATATGGCAAGTCTTAGCCTCATCTTGGTTACCCTAAGCCTATAGCAAACTCATGGTCCAATTTACAATTCAAGCAGTTAGATCTGGAGCACCAACGTGGAGCACCACAATGGAGCACCAAGCTGGCGCACCATAGTGGCGCACAAAGCTGGCGTACAACCACTTTTCAGGATGTTGGTTGTTGGCTTTCCATCTTTTGTGCTTGTAACCTTCACTTGCGAATATTCCTCACGAATCTACGCAAGGCTGTTGAGTTTCGAGGCCTTTTGCATCCCAAGGAGTTATCCTTCACTACAAGAAAATCGACATTTAGCGAGGACAATCTTCCTCGCACAGTCCTCGTTAAGTCCTCGCAAAATCCTCGTTAGATAGTTTAATGAGGACTTTGCGAGGAATAATTATCCTCGTAGCTATGTAACTCGTTAAATCAATACTGCGAGGATATATCCTCGCAATGTGCTCGTGTCAATTTAGTGAGGAAATTACGAGGGAATATTTCCTCGTAATGTCCTCGCCATATCCTCGTAACTCCTCGGTAAGTGCTCGCTAAATATAATGAGATTGTATCATCGTTCCAGTTTTAGCGAGGACATTTCCTTGCAAATTGTTTGCTAAGTGTTCGCTAAATATCAATATTTTTGAGAGGAAATGTCCTCGCTAATACTGGGTAGTTAGAAAAAAAATAAAACAATACATTATAGAATTGACATTCAAATACCTGTTAAAATGATATTCAAATATATTCACAAGTACATTATTCGTACACATATACAGATTTCATAAAAAAAAAATTCATTCGATTATACATCTTAAGATTTTACACATTCAAAGTTTTTACAAAAAAGTAGCAAATACAACACTGAAATAAATTAATACAAGTGGACAAATATAATACAAAGCAAAACAATATATTACATATCACTTTCTTCGGGAACCAACTTGCTTTCCTTTACCATTTGACGATGATGCATGGATGGAGCGACGACGACGTCTATACTCCTCGAAATCATCCTCATCATCATTTGCCAAATCTTCTTCGTGCTCGTCGGTATATCTTCTGATTATAAAAAACAAACATAACATATATTGTAATGAACAATGATTAAATTATAATATTGAATTCAACCTAACAATTTATATATATCAAAAATTATAAAAGTAAATCAAA
>JAMKQA010043837.1:0-12756 GCA_024699735.1 Posidonia australis | reverse complement strand
AAGAAGATGAATAGGATCCCTCAATGCATAGGGGAGAAAACTCCCCAACCGAACGAAAAACCACAGGTGATCCAGAATCATCGTAAAAATCACACCAAGAGAAAGCTAACAATCGCATAATCTCATATCCGAATTCATAAATAATGTTAATGCCAAAAAAACATGAAGCCAAACAATAAGACCAACCCAGAGGTATCGATCTGCAAATAAAACGAACATCTACTAGTATATGCACATTCCGATCGACAGGGATGCTCAAACAAGGGGAAAGACCGCAGAAGATCACTGATATTCTAGATCTAGAAGATCTAGGGTCATCAGAAGGGGATCTTCTGCGGGAAGAGTCGGGGGGGAGCAAGACTCTCCTGCACCGACCCAAGGAGAGTAGCAGAGGCCTTCCTCTTCCGATTGCCCCTAAATGGGCAGATCGGAGAAGAAGGAAGGACAAAAGTTACCATCCGAGTAGACTCCACCTCAGGCCCTGCCTTATCCTCTCGATCTCTCCCCGTCGCAGCCTTTCGAGAACGGAGAAAGTAAGGATCACGACGCCCCAGAGGCGATCGACGAGCCGCCATGGCAAGGGGAAGGACGGAGGTAGAAGAAATCGAGAGGCACAACACAGTATCGTAGTTTTCTCCTTTTAAACATAAGTTATGCTACATGGATTTTGATGTATACGTTTGTCATCTAGCCCATCATACATTAAGACACATAGTGTTAAAAAGCAAACTAGAAAAGTACAACCTAAAGAAAATCCCAAGGCCTTTGTCCAATTCTATACATTTATTTAATTACTATTGATGTTATTAAACTTAATATGTGGTGTTTGCAATTGATTTCCGTTAAGAAGTAAATTATTTATTATATGTATTTTGAAAATAGGAAAAGTTTTACCTGTTTATGACCCATTTATCCACCATTACCTACTTATTTTCATGGGTAATAAACGAGTGCAAGTGAGATTATTCTTAGCATGTGATAAGTGAGTATAGATAAGGATGTTGATTTATGGATAAGGATATAGGTAAAGTCTTATCCTATCCATATCTAATGGCAGTCTTGAAAATACTCTCCCCATACTCCAAGCAGCATCAATACATATCAAAAACCAAAAAACTTCCAATGATTACATGCAAGAAAGCAAAACAACAGGGAGACAACCTTGGGCACTCTTGGCTGCATTATAAAGAAAGTTGCATCTTCTTTTCATATTCCAAATTGATACAAAATCAAGCCTAAGTTCAAGTACTAGTCCACTAAAATAATGGATTAACCCACTTAATCCATTTCTAGAAAAATCCTAGGAATTTTATAGAATTAAAATTAATGTAAGTAGTTGGTAAAAACTTGCACCCAACCATCAACCTTCTACACAACTCTCCCACCAACTTAATTTATGATAAGAGATGAAGGATTACCATTGCTTATAAAAAGGGACCTCATTTATATGTTGAGATCATCAAGTAAAGTTACATGCTTGGAATGAGACAAAAATTTCTTATATATACAAATTAGATGTGTCTCCTCTGATAAAATTGGAAAGACACATACTAGAAGGTAGGTCAGAATTACACGAAATATATTAATTTGCATCTTCTTTATGATCATGGTAATTTATCTCTACCACCATAGCTTTCATATATATGTTTATTTTTTTATTTCCAACAAATAATAATTGTTAGAACAAAAGTGAACTAATTTTTGCAATGTCCATAAGATTTTTGATGTTTGCATTTTGTGTGATTATTATAATACCTTACAAGTTGATAATGAATTAAGGATACCGATGTATAACAACCACCAATGTCGATAATGAAGAGTGGATGAGGGATATGTAAGTGGTAGTTTAGAAGTCACCTATTTAATGTAATAATGTATGAAAAAAAAAACAAGCTTATTATGTATGATGGAAGAGTTGAATAATGTGACATTATTGGAATGAAGATTTACCTTATACTCAAGAACTTTCTATTATAAAATTCAATTGTAAAAATGTTACATGAATATTAACTCTTTACTTGTTAACGACCGCATCTACAAAACTTGGATTAGGATTCAAATTAGTGAGAAGGTGAATAATTTTCATGTTATGCTTGGAATTTTCATATGACCAAACTTAGCTATTTTTATTCTCCTTTAAAGATTTTCATCACAATAATAAAGCAATTATTCTATCTTCCCTCTAAGCGTTGGATTTTGGAATGGGCCAAACGTCGAAAGGCAAAACGCCAAACAATGGATTCACCTTGTAAGACTTTTTGGGTCCACGGAATACATGTTTTTGACATCAGTAAAATGGGATTCTATGCCTATTATATCCGTGCATACACCTATGTTGTTATAGTTTCTTCTTTAAAAAATCGAACTATTCTAAAACTTAATCTCTACTTGAGATTTTATGTTATATTTTAATTTCATAATTTTTAGAGTCAAGTTTACCATTAAATATGAACTAAAATTTGTTAAAATTTCATAAATTTGAGAACTTAAGACGAAGGAGTTATAAAATTCAAATTAATTGCAATGAACATTTAATGATGTATACTTTATAGTATGTTAATGCAATCAATACAGTTAAAATATTTTTATATTAATTAAAAACCAATGAATAAGTTGTACACAGTCAACTTTGCTCTATACACACACACACACAGAACCTCATTGAGCTGTTTCAACACATCCATCGTGTTTTCTGGAACAAATTAGAAACTAGATTAGTCTAATTGCTTATAAAGGTCTCAACAAATAGTTGAGTCTCCTACAATACTAAGGTAGCATTTAATACGTTGGAATGAAAATAAGCAGCAATGAAATGAACTCTGAAATGAGATTTAAAATAGAATACAATAAAATGTAATGAAATGGAATGAATCAAAATGCTCGACCTCCTCCCTCTCACCTACAACAAGCATGGGGGTTGAGGAGGGTGTATCAACATGTATCAATAAGTCAATCAAAATATAAACGGATGCAAAAAAAAGTCACCAAGAAGAAGAATATGGGACTAAACGTGTCCAAGATGGTGGAGCAAACCCTCTCCCTCCCTTGACTTCACTGTCGCCTGCAAGTCCTCTTACGACGTCTACGTCGACCTCGCCCACCACACCTTCCCCAGAGTTCGCCCCTACCAGCTTCCTCACCTTGCCACCCTCCTCCACGCCACCTTCCTCTCCGTCGTCCTCGTCATCCAGCACTAGGTGTCGTCCCTAGCAACCCAGGCCCAGGTCAACTCCGCTCTAGAAAGGACCTAGACGACAATCGTATACGAAGAATCCTCATCTTTGTCCAGGATTGAGTTCAGAGTCTTTGCCGTGGATCTGTTTCGTGACATCGTACTTGCAAGCACTAGGGGTGTTGTGGGCCGAGGAGTTCCGATGGGCTTGGCTGCCATTGCTAGGGCTAGGATGATGGAGAACACTGAGGACTGAGGAGGGTGGAGCGAGGAGAAAAGGAGACAGAGATGGGAGGAGAAAAAGGGGTAGAGAAGAGAGGAGTCATCTAAAGTATTTTTTTAGAATTAAATTCCTTATCTTTTGAAAAAGAATAAAATTTCCATATTTAATGAAAATTTGATTTCCAAAAGAATTTCATTTCTATGTCTAATCTAAATATTTTTTTTTTACTAAACATCAAAATAGAATTCTCTCGTTCCATTCTAATCCATTTCAATGTATCAAACACTACCCAAAAATTCAATATTAGTAACATATTTGACATTTCTTGCAACTCTATTTTGATGAAATTGAGAGAAAATAGAAAGAAACGGACATGTTAAGACAAAATTTGGATGAAATGATAAGTGCAACATGAAACTCGTTTTATTAACAAGACAAACATCCGATTAACAAAAGGAGGTCTCACTGATGCCAAAACACCATCCAAATACCTGCGTAGTTGTTGCTGTCGCACCTGGCGTTTTCTGTGCGGTTGGAAGGACATGACATTCATTGAATACATCATAACTTAGAAAGCGAGATGATCTTAATACAAATTGCCAAGACGTGGATTCCAACACCAGACAACATAACATTCGTAGGGTGTAAAAACGAAAAGCTGGATAAGTAGACAGCCCAATGTAATTAGAATCCGTAAAACAATAGCACTATGCAATCTTCAATATAAATTCAAACTAGTAATTAAAAATTAGATCTCATCTGGTCTTATAAGCTCGTAAAAGAAAAGATAAGATAGCTTTTCAAGTACTTGGGTGCAAATAAACCTAATATGTCTAACAGAATGCTACAAACTAAACCAAAATCCAGACCAACCCATGAGCTAAGTAAAATGTTGAGACGTTGAAATGATGAATTGATCAACGGTTAGCCTTGGCAACTCGTTCAATCTCATCTTTCTTCTTAATAGCATAGCTGTTTGATGATCCCTTAGCAGCATTGATGAGCTCATCAGCAAGGCACTCAGCAATGGTCTTGATGTTCCTGAAGGCACTCTCCCGGGCTCCAGTTGTGAGCAAATATAGTGCTTGGTTCACCCTCCTAAGAGGTGAGATATCAACTGCCTGACGACGTACAACACCAGCGGAACCAATTCTTGTTGCATCTTCTCTTGGACCACTGGTTAAAAGAATACAAGATAATATAAAACACAGTTACAGACAATTCAGAAACAAAAATACAGAGATGCTATCACAATTACTCTTTTTTTTCTCTTCTTTGCGAAGGAGTCGTGAAATGTGACAAAAGTGAGCTAATATATGCTCAGGCAGTAATTGGCTTAGGGGTCTCTAGTTATAAAACCTTCTGACAGGAACTCAGTAGAAATGTGTAAAAATGTTTGTGTGAGAAAATTACTAAAAGAGACAGAAATTGGTTCAGTCGGTAATAGTTTAGCAGGTTCCAATTATAAGAATCTAACAGGAACCAGTCGGAACTCTGTTAAACTGTTTGTGATAAATAAAAAGTATTTTCAAAAATGGTACATTTCAGAAACTATTTATTTTGCAGCTTCAGCATGAAATAAGCTTGTAAAATGATGAGTTTAATATGACAAGAAATTGATGAGAATAAGTTCAATGTATAATCATGACTCAAAACAAAACCAAGGAGCTTAATTTTTTAACTAAAGTTCTAAAACAAGGAAATTTCGAGGTATATCATCAAAACTTCCAGAATTTTCATTCACAACACCCTAGTCCTAAACAGCTAGGTGAGTAGAGTGGAAACTGGAAAAAAAAATTTTGTCACCTACCAAACAGATGCAAGGATTTAAATTTTTTACTTTGTTATGACAAACAACAAATATAAATAAATCATAGACTGATGAAAACATATGAGCAGACAAAATTTTGTAAAGGTAAGATATCCATGTAATATTTTTTTCAAAATTTAATTTGGAATATTCATGAATTCTGATCATGAGTTGCTGGTATAACAGGTACATGACGTGAACATTCCAATGAGCCCATGCCCATTTCAGATATATAGTTTAAAAACAAACCAAATGTGGATCAATATAGTAGAATTTTCAATCATCAAAATAGATCAATAAAGAGGTGTAATGGAGAAGCCCTGTGAAAATTGGACTGCATACCATGATTTACAACCAAACCTCCATTTAGCAATTACATAACGTTCACTAAGGTATCATGTTCTATCACAAGAAAAGCAATGATCTCAATGGATGTGTAAAGACCCAAACTCAAGATGGCATTTTAACCAATTAATTAGTCTGAATTTCAGGAAAACTCGCATACTGGTGCTGCCTACTGGTACCACGAATGCATACTGCAGGCTGAGTGTGCAGGAATTTCTGTATTTTGTACTCAGAACTTAAGTTGTACTTTTTTGGATCCATCGTGGCGACCGAATTTTGGATATCGTATCCGAGTATACGGAGTTCGAGATACAGCGTGGACCCTTGTGTGAGGCTAAGGGAGGGGTTGGTGCCTGTTGCCGTTCTACCATAACTCTAAGTTGTGAGTTATTTTAGGTTTTAGGTGCCTGTGATATTTCTCTCCTCTACAAGGACTTTTGTGTAAAATTTGTACAAAAAATTCAAACACAAGCCACCCTATTAGCCCTATTAGTAGAGAGGAGTATGACTTGCATGCTCGGGGGCATTAAAAGGAGAGAGAGAAGGAGATGTGGGGAAGAAGGCAGAGAGCTCGAGAGAGAGAGAGAGAGAGACTGGAACCAGAGAGAAGAGATGAAAGAAAGAAAGGGGAGGAAGAAAAGGAAGAAGCTAAGGAGGGGAGAGAACGAGAATGGTTGGCTCGTGCTAATGGAAAAGGAGAGAAACAGAGGAGAAAGGAGGCAACAGAAAAGGCATAAGAAAGAAAGAAAGGTACGTACCCTGTAGAAAATTCTTTCTCTATCCAATTTGATTCCTAAGGTCATATTAGTGTGAATTGGATGTGTGTGGATACCTAAGATGAGTCTAGAGAATTTGTAAAGATTTTAGGAGATTTTATTGCCTTTGTATCTGAGGCTCTGTAAGTTTAGGTGAATAGTGCTTGTGAACTTCTCTTGGTGATTTCTCAAACCACAGGTAACAAATTCTTGTAATTCTTATTTTGAACCATAGCAATTGGTGTATTCTTCAATTAGTATAAGCTTCGTGATTTATGATTGCTCATGTGATTTTTAATCTCAAAATTTTAATCTTGGTTTACACTATTCAATTAATTGATTCCTTGATATAGGACTTGTCGAAACCTTCAATTTGATATATGGATTTGTGGATTTTGATGCCCTGTGCAGGTGGTGGTCGACGTTAAACATCAACAGTGTTGGTGGGTGCTCTAGCTTGCGCTTGTAGGTTGTCTGTTTGAGTCAAACCACATATGAGATGTGCAAGCAGGTCATGCGTGCCAGTTGCACGGGTTGAGGCAAGCGGTGGACTTAATCAGGCCCACTTTTAGTGGGATGTGGACCAAGATTTTGGTAGTATGGGTGTTGTTAGCCAGTACTTGTATCTTATAAGTGATGTTGGAATATGAATACTTCGGATAATCATTGCATATGACTTAGGAATTGATTAAAAACAAGTTAGTCAGATCCCTTTAGGCTATGGATAGAATAATAAGCTATAAAATTTAGAAATACTACGCTCTCCCCTTTAATAGTGTAGAGTGGATATTAGGTTGATAATCAACCCAAGGATTGGAAAATCGGGCATGATTTAGTGTGGTGTACTGAATTAGATATTCATTGGCACTGTTTAAGTGTAGATTGTATTGGTGTTTGGTCTTGTACATCAAGTGGGACTTCAAGACTGTATTTTACGGTATTTTGTGGTGTTGCCTTCATAGTTTTTGAAATGATCTTGGAAAAAGATTTTTAAAAGAAAGTGTATGATTTTGCAAAGATTTTGAAATCTCACGAATGCTTTGAAAAGTAATTTTCAAAGGATTTGAAAAAGACAGTTCGGGATCTGTGATTTTTCGTGTGGCTTCCTTCTGTAGTGTTTTGCACGGATTTCGATGATATTTTTAAAGTATTTTAAAAACAATTTTCCAAAAGAGTTTTGAAAAAAGAAATATACAATTTTGCAAAGAATTTAGAAAAGATTTCTCGTGAATTTCTGTTTATAGTGAGATCAAGAGGTTGAGACAAGTGTTCGTCGGATTCTGGAGATATGATACTCCTTAATTGTCGTTCAGGAGGTCGAGACCAAGGTCCACGGGTTGTTACAGGTGGTTGCTTTAATGGTTTTCAAAATGATTTTGGAAAAAGATTTTTAAAAGAAAGTGTATTGTTTTGCAAAGATTTTGAAAACTCACGAACGCTTTGAAAAATAGTTTTCAAAGAATTTGGAAAAAACAATTCGGGATCTATGGTTTTTCACGTGACTTCCTTGTGTAGTATTTGCACGATTTTCGATGATGCTTTTAAAGTGTTTTCAAACCAGGTTTCTAAAAGAATTTTGGAAAAGAAATGCACAATTTTACAAAGAATTTAGAAAGGATTTTCCGTAGATTTATGTTTGTAGTGAGACCAAGAGACTGAGACAAGTGATCGATTTCCTAAAGGTATGATACTCCTTGATTATTGTTCACGAAGTCGAGATTGAGGTCCACAGGTCGAAGTACCGGTTGAACTTGGAGGTATGATACTTGTTCTAAATATCGAAAACCTAGAGTACTGATTGTACGTAATGGTATTGTGACATTAGACCCAAGAGATATGAGACCTCTATATAGTTGAACGTGATACCCTAATCAGTACAGATATCGAGACTGGTAGGAACCACATAGCTAAAAGGCCATATCGACGAAGGTCAATAACACATCCTAGGTCGTAGTTGCCGAATTACTATGACAGTGGTACGAAAGGAACTTGGGACAAAAAAGACCGAGACTTTCCCTTAGTACTGGTGCTAGTTGGGCTTGGGATAAGAGGCCTTAGGTTCGTGGGCACCAAAGTACGTCGTGATGACGCACCCCGTGTGTGTGCTATATGTGATATAACAAGGCTACCGAGATGATTGAACTCCTACACGAAGTGGTCCACCGCGACAGTGCAATTGAGAGTAGGAATCTCCAGTAACTACTTGTGGCCAGTATCGATTGCTTAACGCTGAGTAATACGGCACAGTGTTGAGGAGGTAGGGACGTCGAGACGGGCAAACCGAAATTGTCCATGGCAATGCAATAGGTTCGAGTTTCTTGTCCTCTACGACTGCTTGTGACTAATACTTGTTGTTTTATTACACCGTGAGTGGTGTTGTGGTTTACTTGAGATACATATTTGAGTTGTCTTCTGAGCTATGAATTTTATGAGATTTTGGAACAGACTCCGTGTTTAATATGAGGCTCCGTGTTGACTTTTGTGTATTGTTATTTAAGTGTTCTGGACACTAATGAGAGTGTTCAGACAACGTTGATTGTCAATATGCACAGAGTGTGTGGGATTAGACTATGTGAAAAAAAAAATTTAAAAGACATGCATATGATTTTGAAAAGAAAGAAAAAAAAATAACTTTTAAAGGACATGTTTTTAAAAAATTTGTTGCTTGCTAGGCAATCGTAACTTGCCAATTGTAGTGCGATGACATCCACGAGAGATGCCATAGTTGTGTGTGTGCATTTAGGTGAAGTGTGTGTTAGGTGACCTTTCAATGATCATTTATGTGTGTTGTTTTCGTATTTTTCGTAGGTGCAGGGCAAATGTAGGACAAAGGTAGGAGTTTACTAGTGCATGAAGAACCGAAGTCACTTTACCACATAGTCTAATAATTTAATTTTATTTCAGTAATAATGTTTTATTTATGTTGCTTATAATTGAATTTAGTTTATAGTTAATTAAAAAAATGTAACTAGGTTGAGAGATAACGACTTAAGGTCGGATCGTTACAGGATGTACTTTATCATATACTTAAGAATTTCCATCTGCTATAAAATTTGTTATTCAATGGGTTGCATGAAATCTTTAGTTTTTACCTGTTAATGACAGCATCCACAATAACTTGGATTGGGTTCAAATCAGTGAGAAGGTGAATAATTTCCATGGCGTGCTTGACTATGCGTACAGCCATAAGTTTCTTGCCGTTGTTACGCCCATGCATCATAAGAGAGTTTGTCAACCTCTCAACAATAGGGCACTGGGCCTTCCTGAACCTTTTGGCTGAATATCGGCCAGCAGTGTGTGGTACAAAAGTAGCATGCTTTACTGCACTAGCAGCAATATAATCATTAAGGGAGATATCGCTGACCTGCAAGATGAAATCAAAAAATTAGCAAATTCCCCAGACATAACAAGCTATGCAGTATATTCTGACACACAAAAATTGATAGCAGTTCTATTTGAAGCAATCGAACAAAGAAATTGCAGGTTTATAAAATAGACATCAATGTGGAATGAACTTCTTATCTTCGCAGATTCATAAAGTACAGCAATGATTTCTCAAGATAACATCGTGCAGAGTTAGTATTCCCAGTATCTAAACCATTACAAAGCTCAATTTCTCAAAAAATGAAGCCATACACATCTCGTTTTCGCATAAAACAATAATTTTTCACACACAGATCACATGTAGCATTTAAGAACGCCAAAACAATGAAACAACTATGTGCATTCTCTCAAGAGACAGAATCATCAAATCTCCTCGATACGTAATGTGGAGAATAAGGCCAAGATGCCCAAAGAACCAAATTCCCACCTTTACAGCGGAAACACGAATCCATTGACCAAAACAACAACGAAAGTCGTATTGAACTACTTTTTCCAACCACAACTCCAACAAAAAATAAATGAGAACAATAGCAAAAAAAAACTACAAAATATCCATCGATTGGAACCAGGAAAGCTACTAACCTCGACGTCGTCGAAGGACCAGCGGTTGAAGAGCTTCACTTCCTGGACCAGAGCGGTGTCGTCCATGTTGACTATGGGGAGGGGGAGAGGTGGAATCTGAAGCGGCGGAGGAGGAGGAGGAGAGCTCACGCGGCCGCGATGGTGACGAACAAGGAAAGAGAGGCCTAGGGTTTGGTTGTGGGCGTTTATTGGTTCGGATGTTATGCGGTAAAGAAACGGACCCCCAGCTTCGGAATTAGGTTTGAAGGTGGGCCTGGTAATGTTGCGGTGGAACACTGCCCGGCATAGCCCGGTTCAGGAACGGACCCCCTGCCCGGGGTAGACCAAAACCCTGGGTCCTCTTCTGAAGCACGAAACTGGGGCTATAATTCCTATAAATCTGGCTGTTGGGCTTGGCCCGATGGTCGGAATTTCGAGCTATTGGGCTGGACCTTAATATCTTATTTTAGCCCTCCCTACGGTATTTTAATGGCTGTTGTTTACGGTAATTTGGACTTTTTACAGTCCTAAAAAATTCTTTAAATACGACTATCGTCTTCCCTCATCTCCACATCAAAATCTCTCCCAATCTTCAGTTCTTCAAAAGTTCAATTGCTATTTGTGCGATACAAGTGAAGTGATCACGTGAAGGATTCGAGTGGTAGAAACTTGATAAGTGGTTGTCAAATTGTACTAGAGCTTTTTCTTATACAATTTTTTTATACTATGCTGTACTAGAGTTAATGTTTGGTAATAAGAATAGCTGATAAATTTGAAGAGTTTTGTGAATATTTATATGACTTTTTTGAAGGATATAATATTATGGACACGTGCTAGAGATATTTCAGGTACTTCTTCACGTATCATTTTACAAGGAGGAAAAAGAACTAGTACATTGTGCACGGAAAAGGGAAAAAAATGAAAGTCAAAGTAATAATGACAAACTAGATCCTTATTTAGGATCCTTTTTTTAATTTACTAAAGAAGAAAAATATGACTTTAATTTGATAATTAAAATGTATTCATTGTGTGACCGTGCCCGACCCGGATGAGGAGGAAGGGCACCACAGCCATGCTAAGATGACGAAGGCGCAAGAATAGGATAGAAGAAAAAGAAAAGGAGTCGCTACCTAGTTTTTTAAGGGAAAGACGAGGAAAACCACAAAATGTTGAACACATGATATGCTGATGGGAAGGCTGGATGTCTAATAACCATAGAATGGGTAAGGATTCCTATTACGTACGAGGAAGGTGTTAGGCACCCTCGTACGCCCGAGAAACTCGATCTTCCTAGTCCAAATGCTTGCTAAATGTTCGATGAATGTTTGCTAAACCTAACTTATGCTCTAATCATGCTAATATGAATGTCATGGCAAGACTAAATGCAAAGATCGAGATGCATGCTCAAGAATTGGCGTGGGGGCAATTTAGTCATTTCCCCTGGCCAGATGTGACAAGTGCTTGCATGGGAATGATGCATGGCCTAAGATATGTCAAAAAGTATGCTAAATGTCTAGACAATGTCGCTTGTAAGAAACAAGGAGAAGAAAAATCATCAAAAGGATGTAAACGCAATAAATGACAAACATAGGGACTAAAACACAAAATTCGCGGAAAGAGTGAGAAACTAGGTGAAAAAAAGATTCATGATCCTTATTCTAACATGCAAATGATGGGTCTAGTGTCAATGTGGCACAAGAATGCAAAAAATTGCACTTGGATAATTTCCTGAAAAGTCAGGGACTAAAGTGCAAAATTTACATGAGTGCAAATGCGACCAAAATGCAGGGCAAGAGATCAAATCTCAGTGAAAACATGATTTGCAAGTGGATTCTATGATTAAATGCAAAACAAGGGTGAAAATAGCCCAAAATATGATGGAAAACATTTAAAAACCCTAAATGAGGAATTTAGAGATAATCCAAGGGTCAAAATGTAAATTTTCATGTCCAAGAATACTTTAATGTGAGTTCAGGGGCTTTTCTGCAAAAATCCAGAGGCCTGATTGTGATAAAAGATGAGTTTTTAGGCTAATCAGTGCAATTATGATGAATTCTGGGGTTTAAAATGCAAAATGCACAGTTAAAACTCATTTTAAAAGGTCTGAAAGTTAAATGTAAATTTTCAGGACCAAACTGTGAAGAAAACTCAGTTTTTATTATGCACAGTGTGATTTTTGAAGAATTCAGGGTTCATATTGCAATTTTCCCAAAGACAAAATATTCTAGAAAACTTCAGGGGTCTAAATGCAAATTTTCAGGACTTAAATATGATAAAAAAATCGATTTTATTGATTATCAGTATAATTTTAAAGATATTCAGGAATTAGAATGTAAATTCCCAGGACTTAAATGTAATTAAAAACATGCATCAATTTGTTAAAAACTAAAAGATGAACTCTTCAGGGGGTCAGATGCAAAATTCACAGACAAATTAAAAGAGTAAAAATTAATTTAAAACTCTAAGGACTAAAATGCAAATGTCTAGACCCATATGCAATAAAAAA
>JAMKQA010043836.1:0-13524 GCA_024699735.1 Posidonia australis | reverse complement strand
TGGAAGAATTTTCAAAGATATGAAAATAGTTTTGGAAATGGATTTCAAGAAAAGAGTGGGTCTGTTTTGGAAGAACGTTTTCTTGGTTTTCTGTGTGCAGGCAGAGACAGTGTGGGATCTTGTCGTCGGGACCAGGGAATGTGACGACATTCTCGGGTGGTCGGGCGTGACTCCCTGGTTGAGGTTGGGGGCCTAGATACCTGAGGATGAGGGGCGTCTGGTCTTGGAGGTATGAGACTCCTTGATTGTCGTCTCAAGGCTAGGGTTGTGGTCCGCGGGTTGAGGTGTCCTGTGGTATGATGGGGAGGTATGATACTCCTGCTGTTGCTGTGAGCATTGAGGCTCGGGTGTGGAGGTATGACACTCCCTCCTGAGCATCGTGTATGGAGGACGCTGTGAGAAGGTGTACCCTGTGGTGGCTAGTGCGGGTGGGACACGTGCCTCGTAGTTGGTAGCGTCCTGAGAGACAGGACAGCCTTCCCAGGGAGGGGTTGGCTTTGTGAGGGCTCTCCAGGTGAGAGAATAGCGGGACGGTGATCGCTCTTGCACAGGGTGGCTTCACCATGGCAGTGCAGAACGTGGTGATCGCTCCTCGGTGGACTACGTCTGGCCAGAGTTAGGTTGCCTGGCACCGGGCTTCCCGACTCACTGTGTGTGGTTTTGGCCATTGAGGGCCTTTGCTTGTGGCTTTGGGCTAGTAGAGCCCCGGTTGTGGTTTTGGCTGGTGTGGGCCTGGTTTATGAGGTTTTGAGAAATGGTTTGAGAAATGAATTTAAAAGGAAAATTAATTATAGTTTTTTTTGTTTTTCGTGGTTTTTCCTTAGGGTGCGTACTTGGTGACTTTTGTCACTCATACGTTTTTCCTCGTGTTTTGGTTTGCAGGTGAAGACATGTAGAGGGTTAGCGTAGTGCATATAGTTTGGAGTCTCCTAGCCGCACACACAGGTTCTTGGTAGTTAGATATTTACTATTTGGCTTTAGTTTTCCTATAATTTAATTTGTTTTAAATTATTGTGGAAAATGTGGGGTGTGACAAAGGATAGGTAGAATAATGTCTCTAACGACTCTCAACGTTCACAAACGACTAGTTAAATGGTATACAGAAATAATTCGATGTGTCGTTTTGCCACAGATTTTTGCAACAGACTGGTAAATCAATATATCAAAATAGTTCGATATGCTGTCAAAAACTTGTTGATCCGGTACACCGTAATTCTTTGATATGCTGATCCCACTATCTGTTGATGACACATGGAAACCCCTACAAGTTTGGTATACCATTCAAAAATAGTATGCTGAAATAGTCCTATTTTTTAGACTTGGTAATTTTCTAAGTGCTCACCTATGGTTCAAGAAACTTCCTAATTTTTTCTAGGATTTTGGTCATCCATTGGAGATTGGTTACATTCTTCCTAGAACACAAAAGCATAAAGAAAAATTACAACAAGTATGTTTACAAAATTGTTTCATGAAAAGACACAAAAACTTCTTTGTTCTTGATGTATTGAATGCTTTGTTGCACCCTTGTAGTGTTAAGTGCTTTAATGCTTTCCTTTCTTCATGAGTTCCTTGATGCTTGCTTTTCTGAAGACCTTGTCCCTTATGCTCAACAATTTACATTTTCTCAATCAACAATGTTTGCTACAAAATAATTGTTATCATCAAAATTAAATATAAAACTATATTTTGAACAATCTCTCACTTTTTGATGATGACAAAAAAAATGTATTTAGAATTTTTCGACATTGCTCTCCCTACTTTTTATGCATCAATTATTTCTTAACTCCACCTACAAATTTGATAGTTTGCTTAAAAGAAAAATTTATGCTTATCCCATGTATATACTCATTTCTCCCCGTTTATTTTGTCAAAAGAAAAAATAGGTATGTAATCAATACAATCATCTAGCTTTTCACGCATATTGCCATGTAGTCATGCCACACATTCAAGTAAAAAAGCTATGCATATTAATTTCACACAGGTGGAATCAAGTAATACCCAATCAAATCCAGTATGTATTCATTCATGCAGTCAAGTATTCATCCATTCAAGTAGATCAAAATATGATTAGCACTAAGTACTAAAAATAAATACATTCACCACATACTTCAAGTAGTGTTTCTTCAAATGTTAAGCTTCATAAGTAGTACAATAAACCTAAGAAATGTTATACATGTTTCATTGAGACCTTGGTGGAGGTCGAGAAAAACTTTGGAGATGATGCAAGATCTCCGAATGTTGGGAAGCCATCATTTCCCAGGTGTTTTGAATTTGTTGAGACGACTCAGAGGCAAAGGAATTGATACGATTAGTAAGTAGGTTGATGTCTTCTGAGAACTTTTGGTGCCTTTCAAGCGAGAAATTGTAATTTTCCTTTTGTTGCAGCTTGATATCGGCAATCTCGGACTGAAGACCCTCAATCTGTTCTTTGATTTTAGTGTCGTCCTTGTCTTCTGAGCTGTCCTTGTCAATAGTTGGAACACTTGAGGAAGAGAGTTGCACATTCTTAAGAGCTTGTGTCCTTGCAAGTGCTTGTTCCATCTTGTCAATAGTTAAGGATCCAAGGGGTTTGGATTTAAGAACATGTAACACCTGTAAATTCATTTTTTGTAAATATATGCATTTTAATGAATTTATTTTGGATAGGTGTTACTACCCCAAGGCCCATTTATGTAATTTGTGGCTTTGGGCTTGGGCCTCATGGGCAGGCTACTGCTTGTGTGTTTCCTGTGCTTGTGGCCTGGCTCGTTCCTATGTTGTGTGGGCCCGTGTAAGGGCATGTTGGTGTGGTTGGTTGTTGGCTCATGCTTTGGAGCTAGTAGGTGTGCTATGCGTGGCATGGCTGGTGGTTAGCTAGGGGCGTGCAGGTGTGCGTGCATGCTTGGTGGTTGGACATGTGTGTAGCTACTTCTTCCCACATGTATAAGAGTTGCGGCCGGTAGCTTCCCTTGCACCTCTCCTTCCCCCACTTCCCCACCATTCTTCCATCTCCTTCTCTTCCTCCTCCCTCGAGCGTACTCCTCCTTTCCACCATTTCCCCCACTCCTGCCCCACTCCCCTCCTTCCCTCTTTCCCTCCTTTCCCCACCCCTCACCTTTCCCACCTCCCCTGCCTCCTTCTTCCTTCCCTATTGTATGCCATAGAGAGAGAGAGAGAGGTCGAGAGTGAGAGTGAGAGGCAAAGGTCCTTGTGTGGCTTGGCTCCAACGTGTGAGGCTCCGGAGGTCGAGGTGCTCGCCAGTGGTGTGGTTGTCAACCAAAGATCGAGGTTGGATTGTTGGCACCTCACCTCTATTGTAGAAATACATGTAAAATGGTAGAAATCATAGGAATGCATGGAATTTAGGTTAAATTTATGCTTCCTGATTTTTATGTGATTTTTGGTAAATTTACGAGGCATTTATGGCCATTAATGTGGGTGGTTGAGTTTTAGGTCGTTTTCAAATTCTACTGCTTTGTGATTTTATTGCGTGAGCTATGCTTAATGGATTTTAGTTTTGTTTATATGGATTTGGAGAAGACTGGAGGGTTTACGACATATGTTTTATGTAGATTTTATTGTGGTTGTTTGGTAGGTCTGTCCCTCACTCCCAGTTGGGAGAAGAGTCAGACATGTAGTAGGGTGTCATTTTCTAGTTTCGCAGAAAACGGCATACCAAATAATTTTGGTATGCCGTTTTTTTGTCAGTTTTGGTCCTCCTGGTACTGATTCGGTTGATCGAATTTCTTCGGTTTGCCATTCCATGCCATGAGTGTTGACCATTGGACCCTGTTCGGTCGACTGATCCTTTTTGGTCTACCAAACGAGGGATTTTTGGACGATCGATTTGAATTTTGGTCTACTATTTTGGTGCCCTGAGCCAAGTTCGGTTGATCAGCCCAATTCGGTATGTCAAATGAGGCTCCAATTGATTCTATAAAAATGTTTTGCAAGGATTTTTTGGATTGATTTATTATGCCCATTCGAGATGGGATTGTGGGCCATCAGTGGTGGTCTTGTGGGATACCTGATGCATCGATTTTGTAGGGATTTTGGAAGAGTTTTCTCAAAGATATAAGATGATTTCAAAAATGGTTTTCAAAGAGAGATGTTAGCCCGTTTTGGAAATGATTTTTTTGGTTTTCTATGTGCGGGCTGAGACTTCGTGGGACTGTGTCATTGAGACTAGGGAAGTGATGACATTCTTGAATGGTTGGGTGCATCTCGCTGGTTGAAGTCGGGGGCCAAGATACCTAAGGTTGAGGTTCGTCAGGTTCTGGAGGTATGACACTTCTTGACTGTTGCGCCATGGCTAGGGTTGAGGTCCATGGGTTGTGGTGTTTGTGGCATGACAAGGAGGTATAATACTCTTGTTATCATTGGGAGCACTGAGGCTCAAGTGTCATCGGGTGTGGAGGTATGAGACTCCCTCCTGAGCATCGTGTGGAGAACGTCGTGAAGAGGCATACCCTGTGGTGGCTAGTGTGGGTAAGACATATGCCGTGTAGCTGGTAGCGTCTTGATAGATAGGATTGCCTTCTTAGGAGGGGCTGGATTTGTGAGGATTCTCCAGGCGAGAGAATCGTGGGATAGTGTCGCTCATGCACAGGATAGTGTCACCATGGCAGTGCAGTGTACCTTGGTGGCTGCTTGTGGCTAGAGTTGGTTACTTGGTGGCGGGCTTCCCAACTTACTGTGTGTAGTTTTGGCCATTAAAGGCCTTGCTTGTAGTTTTGGCCAGATAGGGCTTTGTTGGTTTTGGTCTTCGGCCTGGTGGGCATGAGCTGTGGTTTCAATAAAGGTTTGCAAAATGATTTTAAAGGAAAATAATTATAGTTTTGTTTTCCACCATTTTTTGGGATGCATGTTGGGTGACTTTTGTCACTCACGTTCTTTTCTCGTGGTTTCTAGGTTGCACGTGCAGGCGAGTGGGTTTTGGCATTTGGTGCATATAGTTTGGAGTCTCATAGCCACACATACAGGTTCCTGGATGTTAGATATTACTGTTTAGCTTTTAATTTCCTATAATTTAATTTGTTTAAATTTGTAACATCTAGGTTCGATTATCCAATTAATGTAAACCATGAGATTAATTGTAATATTCGAATATGGTTTATTAATGGATAATTTGATATTCTATTGTTGTTGTGTGCCTCTCTCTCTATGTGGTTGAATATTGGTTCCTAGTTGTGTGGTTGTGGTGTTGTGTCAGGTGTGTGGGACTGGGTTGGACCTTAGTCAACCAGAGCACAATGCTCCTTGGACCCTGAGCCCGTCTTCTTCCCCTTTCCTTTCTTCCTGCGCAACTCGTGCCTCCATAGTCTGCTTATGCACGACTTGTCCTCTCCGTCTCTTAGGTGGTGGGGCAATGATCGACAGGATTCGTGGAGACAGTTGGGGTGGAGGAGTTTGAGAAGGGCTGGAGGAGATGGCGTCGAGGGCATGAGCTAAGCCAGAGCGAACCAAAGCTAGAGGGAGCGAGAGAGGGGGTGTGTCGGGGAGGAGAGCCTTATGCACGGATCGCCAATGGGAAGGCTTCATCGAAGGCGCAAGGAAGCTCGCTGGAGTGTAGGTAGGTCGTCGGAAATCCCTAAGAGGTACGCAACCCTTTCTTTCCCCCTCATTTGGTAAATAAATGATTATGAGTTGAATGGGTAAAAATCATGAAAAATGCATGTTAAATCATGGAAAAATAGTAGAAATGATGGAAATGTGATGAATAGCATGAATGTATAGAGATCCTGTGGTTAGATGAATTTCATAGACTTTTGGGGATTTTTATGAATTATATGGCATGATATGTGTTTTACGCTCTTGTTGGTTTTGATTTTATTCCAAGAGTTATGATGAATGAATTGGAATGATTTTTGTCTCAAATGGTAGGAGACTTAAAGCCCTACATTTGGTGATTTTAGTGTGATTTGTGGTTGGTCAGAAGTGGGTCCATCGAGAGGTCCAAATTTTGGTGAACGGATGGCTAGGGATCAGGGGAGGTGTTTTGAATGTCAATTTGGGTTTGGCAAACCATTTGGCTGTCAGTATTCAACCAGAAACCAGAATTCGGTAGATCAAAATTATCCGGTCATCCATTTCAGGAGATTTCGATCAACTGATGGTATTTCGATCGCCCAAAGCAAGAATTTTCAGACGACCGAATCTCAATTTCGGTCGACCATTCTGGGTGCTTGATGCCCAATTTGGTATACCAATTTGGTTCGGTTTGCCGAACCAGACCCCTGGCCCATAGGAATAAATGTGTATGTAAAATGAAAATAGATGGTTTTTAATGGATAATGAGCATGTACTAATGAGGTTTCCTTATGTAGATGACATCGAAGAATATGGAATTCAAATAAATAAAATTGAATATGGTTTTAGGCTTAAGGCCCTGAAAATGAAAAGAAATTGATAAATGCTTGGTTTGATGTGGTTTTTGGGCATGTGATTCAATAATGAATATGAAAGCATGGTTTTATATGGTTTTGAGCTTGGCACCCAAATGAAGGATCAGAATTGCATGGAAGTGACTTCCTTCAACGAAAAGAGAATGAGTATCAGCTTTGAAAGAAAACCTAAAAGTTTTGAAAAGAAAATGATAATGTATTCTAGATCCACGAGGGGTTAGTGTTGGCAATGTGGTAGGAGTATGAGACTTTAATGGAACCAATTGTTAGATACGATCATAGTTACCAAGTTTTGAGATGGTGTAGGCTGGGCATGGGTGTAGAAACCTAGGTGTTTGGATCATCGATGAGATGATAGGAAAAGACATATCCCCGTGCATATGAAATAAAATAGAGGCTTGTGGGCCAGGGTGGTGTCCTCCTGCACGGGGAACTTCACCGTGGCAGTGCAGGGAGGTAGGGGAAATAGTGTCCTCACCTATTACTTGTGTGCCCGATTACCTCTGCTCAAGGTAACACCAATAAGAAAAGTGAATAATTGAATGTGTGGTTTAAACTAGACTCTGATTTGTTGTTTTGGCTTAAGGTTTTAGCCAAATACTAGCAATAAATAAGGATTGTGAATTGAACTAGTTGCCAGCCAATGTATGTGGTTTTGTTTTGAGCTAGATCTGTTTGAGAATGTGGATTTCTTGAAATGCATAAAAGGTTTTAAGATGCATAAAATTGAGAAAATATGTGTTTTTAACAAGGGCATGATTTTGGATAGAGATTCCAAATGTTTTAAAACGAAATGATGTTTTGGAATGGGTTTTTGAAAACTATGTTTTGTAATAATATAAACCTGTGTTTTCTCACCGTTTTGTCTTGGTTTGTGTGTGGGCACGTACTGGGTGACTTGGATGTCACTCACGCATACTTTGTTTGGTTTTCAGGTGTAGGTGGAGGTGTAGTCCCGTTTTAGTGCCCAAGTGGGAGCCATTAGCCACACATTGTTCCTAGAAGGTGAACCTTAGTTAGTTACAGTTATTTGATTCATGCTGTAGTCATTGTTATTGCTTGTGATACTATGATTTAGGTAATGTACCTAGGTTTGGGGCATTACAGAGTGGTATTAGAGCTAAGGTTACACCCAGTGCAATAGCTTGGTAATGTCCGGTCTAGTGGCTCAGTGGGATTGCACAATAGAGAGTCTTGCACCTGACCTTGGTTGTTGTTTGCCTTTGTTGTGTTGGTAGGAAGATGTCTCATCTTGGTCGTAGTCACAACAAAGCCCCAATACTCGACTCAGAGATGGTGGAGGGTAGTGCTTGGAGGCGCATGCGACGGAAGTTTGGCTAGATGATGTAGGGTTTCGCCCAATCCTTCGGCAGCAGCAGCAAGGATGAGACAAAAGGTGACCTGTGGGTCAAGCAATTCCGCCAACTGGGCGTGCCAACTCTAGATGGGCGCTGCACACCAGAGAAGTGTGAGACTTGGTTTTTGGAGGTAGAGAAGATCCTAGAGGGGATTGAGTGTCTAGCAGAGAAGTGGGTCCGGATCGCAACATTTCAACTTAAGGGCACTGCAGATCAGTGGTGGAGAACTACACACCGCACCAAGTTTCTGAATGTGGACCTGCTGATGATCTTTTGGGAGGAGTTTCGAGAGCTGTTCTATGAGAGGTTCTTCCCTGAGCATGAAAGGGACAAGTTGGACAGAGAATTCCAGAACCTGAAGCAGGGAAGCTTGACTTTGGTTGAGTACGAGTCGTCCTATCTTAGGCTGGAGCAGTTCTCTTAGGCTGTTGTCACCAAGAAGAACAGAGCCAAGAAATTTGTTGAAGGGCTTAACCCAGTATTGAGATCCAGATTCATTGGTTTCAGATATCAGACCTTGGTAGATGTAATTGAGCTTGCAAGCCGCTACGAGGATGATCACCGATTATTCTAGGAGGAATACCCCAGGAAGGATAAGGGGAGAAAGTCTACCTCTCGACCTTTTGTCATTGGAGCGTTGAGTTCTAGGAGTTCTGGTAGCTTTGAGAAGAAGCGGAAGGAGCGGCCTGCATTTGGTAGAGAAGAAAGTATGAGTTTCAGCCAAGCTGGTTCGAGCAACAGCCCGAAGGTAAGACCTTTCCACGTCTGTGGTAAGAAGCAGAACATAACGACGCAGTGTTGGTACAGACAGAGAAGCCTAGACAGTGTAGTGTGCTACAATTGCAGGAAGTCCGGACACTATCAGAAGGACTGTCCCAATCCACTGAAGCCAATGAGAGATGCGCCTCGTCATCCAACCAAAGGGAGAGTGTTCTCCATTGCTGCCCCAGATGTTGATCCATCAGGAGATGTTATGGAAGGTGAGAATTAGTATAGTCGTATGAGTGAATCCTGTCTTATAATAATAGATCCTATATGTAATCGACACTATATTTTGGTTTTACTATGATGTTAGGATCTTTTCTTATGGTTGGCCAGATGGCCTAGGTCCTATTTGACTTTGGGAGTTCATTTTCTTTCATCTCTGAGTCATTTGCTGCTGAGATCAAGACCAGGCCAGCTAGGTTGGCATTCCACTTAGATGTAGTCACTCCATTGGGAGAGCACAGTCTAGCAAGGAGATATTTGAGACCAGTTGATGTTTAGCTGGGAGACAGGAATTTTTAGGCCAATTTGATCTTGATGGATATGCAGGATTCTGATGTTATCTTGGAGATGGATTGGCTGGCGCAACATTTAGCTATGATTGATTGTGCCATGAGAAGAGTTCTGGTAGAGTGTCCAGGCCATGGCTGGTGTTTGGTGTAAGGTACCAGACTGGATGAGCCTAGGAAAGTGATATTTGCAATCAAGTCCTACTGTCAGTTGGCGGAGGACTATGTGTGTTACTTGGCTTGTGTGATTATTTCTACTTCACCTGTATTTGGAGTTCAGGATTTACCAGTGGTACAAGAGTATCTTGATGTATTCCCAGATGAATTGTCTAGTATGCCACCACATATGGAAGTGGAGTTTGTGATTGATCTAGTGCCAGGATCAGGTCCTATTTCAAAGGCTCCATATAGGATGGCACTCGTTGAGTTGAGGGAGCTCCGGAATTAGCTGCAGGAACTGATGAACAAGGGATTCATTCGTTTCAGTGTTTCACCTTGGGGAGCACCAGTACCGTTCATTAAGAAGAATGATGGTTCACTTCGGCTCTGCATATACTACTAAATGTTGAACTAGATCACTATCAAGAACAAGTATCCATTGCCCAGGATTGATGACTTGTTCGATCAGTTGCAGGTAGCATCAATGTTTTTAAAGATAGACTTGAGATCCAACTATCGTCAACTACGGATCAGCGAGCCAAATGTGCAAGAAGATAGTCTTCCGTACCCGTTATGTGCCAAATTACTAGAGGAGCTAGTGGAGTGTAGACCTCAGAGATAGTCTCAGGGAGCTACCAGAGTTGTGTTGGCAAATTTGTCTGTTCACCTGAGGATGACCAAGGCGATTGTTGTCGCTCAACAGTATGATTCCTTTGTATCATATATCTAGAGAAAGTTAGAAGTTGGGAATGCCCTGCACTTTTCCAGTGGGGTAGATTGTAGGTTGAGGTACGATCTAAGGTTGTATGTACCTCAAGTGGAAGAAATCAAGAACAGTTTTTTTGATGAAGCTCATCGCTCTAGATATACTATCCATCCAAGAGGCACCAAGTTGTACAAGGACATGAAAAGGAATTTCTGGTGGTCTGGGATGAAAAGGGAAATTGCTGAGTATGTGGCGAAGTATGCAACCTACCAGATGGTGAAGATAGAGCACTAGAAGTTCGGAGGGACTTTGCAGCCTCTGGACGTTTTAGTATGGAAATGGGAAAATGTGTCGATGGAGTTTGTTATGGGTTTGCCTAAGACCCGAAGAAAGAATGATCACAAATCGCATGAATCTTTTTAATAGTAATTTATGGTAATCTAACGTCAAGTGATTTACAATTTATGGATAGTGATAGTTTTTCGTTCCCTTCATCCAAAAGTTGCTCCTCCACTCTTTCTTCAATTGTTTCGGACACGGAAAGTGCACCGAAATTTGACCTATTATTACCTTCAATCTGCGAGAAATGTGAAAAGTTGGTTTGACTATCAAATAAAAGTGTACCACCTGAGTGGAACATGTCGGATCTTCTTCGCATAGTTTGGGTGATTGTGGATTGCCTTACAAAATCGACACATTTCTTTCCAATGAGGGTGAACCTTCCCTTGACAAGGCTGGTAGAGTTGTACATTGCAGAGATTGTGAGATTGCATAGCGTCCCAATGTCTATCGTGTCTGACAGAGACACGAGGTTCACATCGAGGTTCTAGGGAGCATTACAGGAGGCTTTTGATACAATGCTGAGTTTTAGTATAGCTTTTCATCCCTAAACAGATGGTTAGAAAGAGAGGACCATCTAGACACTAGAGGATATACTGAGGGCCTGTGCCTTGGACTTTGGTTGTAGTTGGGAGGATCATTTACCTCTGATTGAGTTTGCTTATAATAACAGTTACCACACCAGCATTTGGATGGCACTATATAAGGCACTATATGGTAGACCCTGTAGGACACCCACTTGTTGGAGTGAAGTGGGTGAGAGACAGTTGGTTGGGTCTAAGATCTTACAACAGTACGAGGGCAAGGTGGAACTGATTAGGAAGAGGTTGTTGTCTGCCCAGAGTCAGTAGAAGAGTTATGCAGACTGGGGGCGGAGACCTCTGGAATTTGAGGTGGGAGACTTCATTTTCCAGAAGATGTCACCAACAAAAGAAGTAATGCGGTTTGGAAAGAGAGGCAAGCTGCACCCCAGATATATCGGACCATATCAAATTACCAAGAGGATTGGTGAGGTGGCATATAGACTAGATCTGCCTCCAGAGTTGGCCAGTGTACACAGCACTTTCCATGTGGCCATGTTGAGGAAATTCTTGGATGATGCGTCCTAGGTGATACCTGTGCAGCCAGAGGAGTTGCAAGAGGACGTGTCGATGATTGAGAATGCAGTCTAGATACTGGACAGGAATGAGCGAGTCCTCAGGAACAAGGTGATTCCATTGGTGTTGGTTCAGTGACAACACCATGGTACAGAGGAGGCTACTTGGGAGCACGCGGTAGACATCCAGAGACAGTACCTTTACTTATTTTACCAGAGATAAATTTCAAGGACGAAATTCTTGTAAGGGGGTAGGATGTAACATCTAGGCCCGATTATCCAATTAATGTAAATCATGAGATTAATTGTAATATTCAAATATGATTTATTAATGGATAATTTGATATTCTGGTATTGTTGTGTGCCTCTCTCTCTATGTGGTTGAATATTGGTTCCTGGTTGTGTGGCTGTGGTGTTGTGCCTGGGTGTATGAGATCGAGTTGGACCCTAGTCAACTAGAGCACAGTGCTCCTTGGACCTTGAGCCTGTCTTCTTCCCCTTTTCTTTCTTCTTGCGTGACCCGTGCCTCCACAGTCTGCTTGTGCACGACCCGTCCTCTCTGTCGCTTGGGTGGTGGAGTAGTGATCGATGGGATTCGCGGAGGAAGCCAGGGTAGAGGAGTTTAAGAAGGGCCGGAGGAGATGATGTTGAGGGAACAAGCTGAGCCTGAGCGAACCAAAGCAAGAGAGAGAGAGGGGGTGCATCAAGGGGAGGAGAGCCCTAGGCACGGATCGCCGGTGGGAAGGCTTTGCCGGAGGCATGAGGAAGCTCACTAGAGTGCGGGTAGGTTGCGGGAAATCCTAAAGAAGTATGCGACCCGTTCTTTCCCCCTCGTTTAGTAAATAAAAGATTATGAGTTGAATGGGTAAAAATCATGAAAAATGCATGTCAAATCATGGAAAAATAGTAAAATGATGGGAATGTGAATAATAACATGAATGTGTTGAGATCCTGTGGTTAGGATGAGTTTCATTGACTTTTGGGGATTTTTATGAATTATATGCCATGATATGTGTTTTGCGCTCTTGTTGATTTTGATTTTATTCCAAGAGCTATGATGAATGGATTGGAATGATTTTTGTCCCAAATGGTAGAAGACTTAGAGCCCTACATTTGGTGATTTTAGTGTGATTTATGATTGGTCGAAAATGGGTTTGTTGGAGGTCCCAATTCTGGCAAATGGATGGCTAAGACGCAGGAGAGGTGTTTTGGAAACGGGCATTTCGGTATGCTGATTTGGGTTCGACATACCATTTTGCTGTAAGTATTCGACTAGAAACCCGAATTCGGTAGACCGAAAATATCCTATCTTCTGTTTCAGGAGATTTCGATCGACAAAAGGTATTTTGGTTGCTTTGTAGGAATTTTCGGATGAACAAATCTTAGTTTCGATCGACCATTCTGGTTGTCTGATGCCCAATTTGGTATACCAATTTGGTTCGGTTTGCAGAACCAGACCCCTGGCCCATAGGAATAAATGTGTATGTGTAACGCCCCGATCCCAAGTATGCTACCAAAACATAGTATCAAGCATAATTACACTAATTACAGAAATAACAAATAACTGTAACTAAGGCTCACCTTCAGGATCACAATGTGCGGCTAGAAGCTCCAACTCCTGCACCAGAACTTGGCTGCAAATGGTCTGCACCTGAAAACCAAATAGCACGTGTGAGTGACATCTATGTCACCCAGTATGCACCCCAAAACAAACAAACCACAAAACCTCGGCTAAACCATAAATCTCATTTTTATCAAAACTTGGTTTTCTCTTTTTGAAAATCATCCTTTCTTTTATTAGACAATCACTTGGGAATTCAATCCCAATCAATGCCTTTTCAAATGCCTTGTTTCCTTTCTTTTCTCAAAACATTTGGAAATTCATTCCAAAACTACTTTTTCTATCAAAACATTCCTTTGCATTTTCTTTACAAACCTTTGGAATTCTCTTTCCAAAACATTTCCCTTTTCAATATTTAGGATTTCTTCCCAAAACACACTTTCAAATTCACATTTTTGACTAGATCCAGCCTAAAACACAATGGGCCATTGGGCTCAAACCCAAATCATAAACACTGGCTGGCAACTGGTTAAAACATCATCATTTCTTTTCAGGATTTTAGGACCATTTCATCAGTCCAATCCTGACCAAATCACATTTCTCTTTCTTTATTCATTTCCACTTTTCTTTACTATTGTTACCTTGATC
>JAMKQA010043835.1:0-12447 GCA_024699735.1 Posidonia australis | reverse complement strand
ATGAAGTGATTTACTTCTCCTATGTTGAATGCAAAGGTTTATGAACGAACATGAGGTTTTGAAAGAAAAGAAAAGAAAGTTTGAAATGCCATTGTTTTTCCAAGTTTTTCTAATTGAATATGTGGTTTTGGAAATGGTAGTTTTCTGACAATGGTTTTCATGGGTTTTAGCGCTGTTTTTGGGGCATGTACTGGGTGACATTCCTGTCACTCACGCATGTTTTCCTTGTCCCCTTTGTTTCAGGTGCTTAGGTGTAGGAGCAATCTAGTCTGGTGCATCTTTTCGAGCCACGTTTGCTGCACACAGGTTTGGGTGATTAGTTTTATTTATTTATTTCTGTTATTTAGATTCTTTTAGCTACTCTTGGGTAGTTCTTATACTGTTGTGTAGCACTGGGGTGTTACAAGAAGTAATCTATCATATACAATTAAAATATCAAGCATACAATATCTACAATTCAAGATATCTACAAATGAAGGTAGCATGCACACATAGTGAACAATACTACCGCAAACTCAACAAACATTACTATATCTTAATTCAAGCATGGTAGATTATCAATAAATACTATAAATCATGCTCAAAGTTAAACTCAACAAACTGCAAGAATTACATGACTCTAATTCATTATAGGAGCCTTCAAAACCACCAAAGACAGCACAAACGTATATATAATCAGTTGCTTGCAAAATCCAATGCCAACCCAATTATGCTGCTACTAAACACCATAGATTTAGAGCAACATACTCAACTTCAAAAATTCGTATCATGTACCAGCTTGAAGAATTCCAAATTATCTTTCTAAAGCCTCTAAAAACATTGAATTTTGATAACAAAATCTCAAGATATCAATTAAACAAGTAACTACATATACTCTGTGAATAGGGTTCATCGAGAGTTCATGAAATCCATTTAATCACTATAAAAGCTTGTAAAATTCATCTAAAGATACTGCATGCATGTCATCCACATAGCAGATTTAATCATGGAAGATCATATTTCCAACCTTAATTGCATTATAGAAGTTCAATGAAGCATGTACTTTAATCCAAGCTCATAACCCACTAAACATAGCTATCCATCTCAAATTGTCAATAGTTTTTCCACCAGAGCTTTGAATTCCGTTGCTTTGGCTTCTCATCAAGCACAATCTATCACCCAGAGCTTACATAGCAACCCAAAAAGAATAAACAAAACCACAAATCAACCACACACACATAGGGAAGAGAGGAATCCAATAAACTCAATGAGTTCAACTCACCTCCACGGGAACCCAATTGCAAAGAGAAGGAGATCATCGGTGATAACGATCCAGTGGTAGCGTCCTCAAGCACCAAACACCACCTGCAATAGTGAAACCTCTCTTTCCACAAGAGCCCTGTCTCCCAAGCTCATAGCTCTCTCTCTCTCTCTCTCTCTCTCAGCTGCCCCCTCCTCTTCTCCCTCAACGTGAGTGTGCATGTGTGTCCAAACAAGTGGTGTAGCCCCCTCTTCTATAGCCATGAACTTAAGTCATGTGAAAAGATAGGCGTCGATATACAAACACCATACTCACTGAGCAATAGCAGCACAATACTTGCATGAACATTACATAGTGTAAGGCAGATGTCTGCACATGCCCTCCACCTTCAACACAAGACGTCAAGCATGTACACTTACACAAACATGCAACACTTGCACAATCCCATTCAATCTGCTTGTACATGGAACCAATTAATCATAATAAAGTACCTCTAACGTAACTCTTCTAACTATCATTAAAATCCAATAGGACCAATATCATCAACCACAAATCATAACAAGGATCTTCACTCAAGTCATCCTTAAATAAATTATAACCACTAATCCAAAATCAAGTGGAATAATTAGTCTTAAAACTACAATTCATGACTTATTGCACTTTGTCTCACTAAAATGTGCAAGTAAACTGTGTTAGGAAAATACACTAGTAACATGTACCTATAAAACTTGTTGGTTACCTACACTAAGAACACATGTCATTTAGATACATAATTTGAAAGTGTAAGTTAAAATCACAGATGTTACACCTTCTCAGAGGAAATAGAAAGAGATTTGTCATACGTATTTTAAAACCATCGTAGAAGATAAATAGTTGCTATGCAACAAATAAATAAAAGGTGTGACACGCAGACATGTGCAACTAGAATGTTAAATTACATATGTGAAATAGGATACAACTTGAATTTTCCTATGTCATTACAATCATTAATATTATTAGTAGCCCTTATTAATGCTATGCTAGTAGGTGACTTATGGGGAGAGTTTTAGGGAGAGTTATGGGTAGGAGTAACAACTGCGTTAATGGAGGGTCATGTAAGAACTCTATACATAGGATAATGCATCATTAATCTTTCATTTGCAATTTGTTTTCCTTTCTTTTCGGTTTAGTGGAGCTTGTAGGAGATCATCAATAGAGTGATAACCGAGATCATCTGTTGTTAACATCAAAGTACATAAGATATCATAGAGTCTAATTTAATCTAATGGAATCAAGGTGGTTTTGGGTAGGAGGTATGCCCCTCCTTGTTTCTATTCCTTTTCATCCAATGGGTGACGAAGGAGGAGAAGAAAATTACAACCTTCTTGTTAGTTCTAAATATTGATTGATTATTTTGCATTTTAGTTCTTATATATTTGTTATATATACATCTTATATCACAATAGACTTTTAGTGGTTGTTATGCTACATGATAAACTTCTATGGAATTTAGTGTATACGGTGGTTGACACTCCGTTGGTAACTTTTGGATATATTCGAGCTTTGTGTTTCTGTCCTTGCTTTCTCGTCGAATTGTTATGTAGTGCTATAGCCTTGAATTGTTCTAATTTTTTGAATATCTTCAGAATTACAATTTTAGTACCAGACTTTTAGTAAAATTATGATTTAGTCCATGTACCCTCAAGCTATTCATGTTTGACCTACTTGACTGTTGAAATGATTTTTATTAGTGATTTTGAACTCTTGAAAGATGGTGGCATCCTTTGATAATTTTATACCTTCGGAATGATGAGTTATGTTGTTGTAGTTCAATATTTACTTTGTCTCTAGAGCAATATTATATTTGTAACGTTATTATTTTGTTATATGACATCAATTATGTTTAGTTTTCTTAATTTATGAGTTTTGTTGTTGTTACGTTTTTTTTCCCCTCAAGTCTTAGTCTCATGTCACTTCGAGTGACTTGCCTACTTGACTGAATATGTAACAATTGTAAATCCATTTTGTAATTATTTACATTTTTAATCAATTTATTTCTAGACTGGCGTTACTATTCCAAGGTTTGTTTATGTGATTTTGTGGTTTTGGACTTGGGTCTCATGGGTCGGCTTCTATTTGTGTGTTCTTGTGATTATCCCTACGTGGTTGGCACTATGCGTGATTGGCACTGTACTTGTGAGTCTGTGTGGGGTCTGCATTTGTGGATCGGTTTGTAAGACTTGTAGTTGGCCTCATGTTGAGTGCGGGTGGTTGTGTGTGTGCGGGGTTCGTGTTTGGCAAGCGGAGGTTGGTTGGTGTGCATGCGTGCTTACCTTCCTCCCTACATGGCTATTTAAGTCGAGGCACATTCCCCATGCAGCAACAAATCCTTCCTTCTCTCTCATGCCTCCTCCTCCTCCCCAAGCACGCCACTCTTTCTTCCTCTCCACTCCACTGTCTCTCTCTTTCTCTCCCTTCCTTCCCCTTTCTCTCTCTCCCTCCATTCACCCCCTTCTCCACCTCACCCTCTCCCTCTTCCACATTCCCTTTCTCCATTGTTGCCTCTATTCAGTGTGCTTGAGGGTCGACTGGGCCGTGTGACGGCGTGTGGCAGTGCGTGGAGTTTCGATGTGGTACCCTCGAGGTCATGGAGTGGTTGAGGACACCTGGGATCGCCGGAGTTGGCTGGAGATCGAAGTGGATCGTCGGAATGCATTCTCAAGTACACACTTCACCCCTCGTGTTGTAGAAAACATGAAAATGGTAGAAAATGATAGAAATGCATGAAATTTATGTAAATTTATATTTCTAGAATTTATTGTACATTTATGATGATTTATGGTAGAATATATGGCTATTAATGGCGTTGTGTGGTTTTGGGTTGTTTTCGACCCCTGTGGCTTCTTGAATTTATTTTTCCTTGCATGATGAATGGATTTTGGTTTTGTTTGTGTGGATTTGGGGTAGACTCGAGGGTCTATAACATATATTTTAGTTGGATTTTGTGGTGCTTGTTTGGCAGGTTCGAATCTTAGTCCCATTTTGGGTGATTTTACGGACTTGTGCCTTGGGCCGTTTTTTGGTTTCGTAGAAAATGACATACCAAACTTTTTTGATATGCCATTTTACTGTCAGATTAGTTTCTCAGGTTAAAATTCGGTCAGCTGAATCTTTTTAGTCTACCATTTTGATTATGAGTGTTGACCGTTGTTTTCCAATTTGGTTGACCAAATTTATTCGGCCTACTAAACCAAGAACTTTCAATTGATCGGTCTGGTTTTTGGTCTACCATTTTAGGTGCCTATACCTATTTTGGTCCACCAATTCTAGTCGGTCTTCCAATCTAGAAGATTTCTATATACCGAGTCCATTTCTGTATGCCGAATTAGGGCTCAGTTGTTTTATAAAATGTGATTTCCGTGGATTTCTAGATTTGTTTGTTTTGCCGATTTAAGATGGGATCATGAGCCATCAATGGTAGTCTTGTGGGACACCTGATGTGTCATTTTGTTAAGGTTTTTGAATGAGTTTTCAAATATATAAATTGGTTTGAAAATGGTTTTCTATAACACTTAGGCCTCATTATCCATTTTTAATTATAAACTATGTAATTAATTATAATATTGTATAAATGGTTAATTAATGGGTAATCTGATATTTCTAGTGTGTGTGGAGGTTTGTTAGTTTTCTGTGTACGTATTTGTTGTTGTGGGACCAATATAGAATTTGATCAAAGGATGCATAATTGTCTCGTACATGCCCGTCATTTTCTCCTTTCTCTTTCCCCTCCTTCTTTTTCTTCTCTCTCTCCTCACCCCTCATGCGTGAGTCTCCTCCTTTTTCCCTATCTTTTCTTCCTTCTTTCTTTCCTCCTCACCTATGCCACCATAGAAAACCTATGCTGTCTTGTCACCTCCGTCGCTAAGGTGATGGGGCTGGAGGTTGACATGATACGGAAAGGAGGAAAACATAAATCGGAAGGAGAGTCGAAGGGAGGAGGCAAGTGGAGGAGAGGCAAGCTGAGCGAGAGAGAGAGAGAGAGAGAGAGAGTTAGAGGTGGAGTTGGTGCCCAAGAGGAGAGGAATTCCGATTGCGCAACTGCCAATGGCCAAGGACTGTCGGAGGCTTGTTGGAGGAGCACCACATGGTGGTGGAGGTCGTCGGAGTACCGATCTAGGTACGCGACCCCTCCCTCCCTCTTTTCCCTTTGTTTTGGAAAATTATGTTAAATATATGAAAATGAGGTAAAATGCATGTAAAATCATGGAAAAATATTAGTAATGATAGAAATGATGTGAATGGCATGAATATGTAGAGATCATGCTAGGTAGTGTGAATTTTGTGGAGTATGGTCGAATTTTTTATGCATGCTACAATAGCCATGTAATGAGCTTCATGTCTTTAAGATTTTATTGTGGAATGCATGCTTAATGAATTTGTGAATGGTTTAAGGGGTTTTGAAGTAGACTCAAAGGTCTACACCCCATGTTTAATGTGTAATTTCTGGTATGTGTTTGATAGGTCTGTCGGAGGTCTCAATTTCGGCGAACGAATGGATAGGGCATAGGAGAGGTTACTAAAATCGGGAATTTCGATATGCCGATTTTGGTTTGATATACCGTTTTTCTGTCAATATTCGACCAAAGACCCTAATTTGGTAGATCGAAAATATCCGATCTTCCGTTTTAGGGGATTTCAGTCGATTGAAGGTATTTTGATAGATCAAAACAGGGATTTTCAAACGACCAAATCCCAAGTTTGGTCGACCATTCTAGGTGTCTGATGCCTAGTTCAATATACCGATATGGTTTGGTTTGCCGAACCAGACCCTTGGGCCATATGAATAAGAATGCATGAAAAATGAAAATAGATGGTTTTGAATGGATGATGGGCATGTAATAATGATGTTTTCCTCATGTAAATGTCATGGAGGAATATGGAATCCAAATAAATGAATTTGAAAATGGTTTTAGGCCTGACGCCCCAAAATGAAAAAGGAAATTGATAAATGTTTGATTTAATGTGGTTTTTTGAGTATGAAACCCAATAATGAATATGACTGTGTGGTTTTATATGATTTTGAGCTTGGGACCCAAATGAAGGGTTGTGTTTGCATGAGAATGATTCCCTACAAAGAAAAAAGAATGTGCAATGGTTTTAAAAAAACCCAAGAGTTTTGAAAAGAAATGATAATGTGTTGTGGAGCCACGAGGGCAATGTGGTAGGAGTATGAGACTCCAATGAAACCAATTACCAGATACCATCATGGTTGCCAATGGGAGACCACGAGGGGTTGGTGTCGACAATTTGTATGAGACCGATTGTCAGATACGACCGTGGTCACTAAGTTGAGACGATGTAGGCTAAGCCTGAGTATACGAACCTAGGTGTTTGGCTCACCGATGGGACATTAGAAAGAGACGTATCTCCATGCATGTGAAATGAAATTGAGGCCTATTGGTGGGGGTTGTGTCCTCCCGTATGAGGAACTTCACCGTGTAATGTAGAGAGGTAGGAAAAATAATGTCCTCACCTACTACTTGTGTGCCTGGTTACCTCTGATCAAGATAACACTAATAAGAAAAGTGGAATTAAAATATGTGGTTTTAACTAGAATTAGACTAGTGCCATGTATTCAGATTCTAGCAAAGAATAAACGTTTTGTTTTAATCAGTTGCCAGCCAATGTATATGGTTTTGTTTTGAGTCCTGTGAGGTCCTGTGTTTTAGGCTAGATCTGGTCGAGAACGTGGATTTCTCGGAATATATAAAAAGATTTCAAAGATGCATAAATTGAAAAAGGAAAATATGAGCTTTTGAAAAGGACATGGTTTGGATAGAGATTCCAAATGTTTTAAAAAGATATGATGTTTTGGAATGGATTTTGAAAACCACGTTTTGCAATAATCTAAACTTGTGTTTTCTCGCTGTTTTGCTGTAGTTTTTTGTGTTGGGCGCGTACTAGGTGACTTAGATGTCACTCACGTTTTCTTTGTTTGGTTTCAGGTGTAGGTGGTGCAGTCCAATTTCAATGCCCATGTAGGAGTCACTAGCCACACATTGTTCCTAAAGGTGAGCCTTAGTTAGTTGCAGTCGCTTAATTAATGTTGTAATTATAATTATTGCTTGTGATACTATGATTTAAGTAGCGTACCTGGGTTTAGGGCATTACATTTTCAAAGAGATGAGTTGATCCATTTTGGAAAATGGTTTTTCTAGTTTTCTGCGTGTTGACTGAGACATCGTGAGATTGTGTTGTTGGGACTAAGGAATGTGACAACATTCTTGGGTGGTTGAACATGTCTCCTTGGTTGAGGTTGGGGGCCGAGAGACTGAGGCTAATGTTCGTTAGGTCTTGGAGGTAGGATACTCCCTGACTGTCGTTCGTAGGGCTAAGATTGAGGTCCACGGGTTGAGGTGTCTTGTGGCTTGACGGAGAGGTATGATACTTCTACTGTCACTGTGAGCACTGAGGCTTAAGTGTTGTTGGGTGTGAAGGTATGATACTCCCTCGTGCGTACCATGTGGAGGACGTTGTGATGATACGTACCTTATGGTGGCTAGTGCTGGTGGGACACATGCTTCGTAGCTAGTAGCGTCCTAAGAGACTGAACTGCATTTCTAGAGAGGGTTGGCTTTGTGAGGGTTCTCCAAATGGGAGAATTACGGAACGGTGATTACTCCTGTATAGGATGGCGTCGTCGTGGCAATGCAGTGCACCTTGGTGGTTGCTTGTGGCCAGAGTTGGTTGCCTAGCGTCGAACTTCCCGACTCGCTGTGTGGTTTTGGCCATTTAGGGTCTTGTTTGTGGTTTTAAGCTGGTAGAGCTCTGTTTGTTGTTTTGGCCAGTGTGGGCTATGTTTGCCGTAGTTTTCAACCTATTAGGCTTAGTTTGTTAATCTTTGTGGTTTTGGAGAAAATGATTTGTAAAATGATTTTTAAGGAAAAATTAATATAGATTTATTTTCCACTGTCTTTGTGAGGTGTATGCTAGATGATTTTTGCCACTCACGCTTTTCTTCGTGGTTTTGGATTACAGGTGCAGGCATATAGATGAGTTTTAATATAGTATACATAGTCCGAAGTCTCGTAGCTAGACGCAGGTTCTTGGTAATTGATATTTTTGTTTATCTTTTAATTTTTTGTAATTTAAATTATTTTAAATTATTATGAAAATTAGAGACGTTACAGAATACAAGATGCAACAAGAAACTGCGGAGATGAGATTTAATTCAATTTTTGCAAAAGAAGGTGAATAGACACCATAATGTTTTATTGCCAACTATATTAATAATGAGGTGAATGAATGCAAAGTCCTTCAACAATCATGTGGTGTGAAAACTCATCTTTCTATTGGACATGATACCTCCAAATAGTAGTTGTGGAAAAAGTTTGCCTACGATGATTTTGTTTGGAATTATTTTAGAACTATAGTTTTTAATCAAAAGTTAACTTTGGGTTGAAAGTTATATATTATAGTTTTCTTGTTAGTAATTCTTAAAGCTCAAAATAATAGAAAAATTTATCACTGCATTTGAAAAAAAAAGTTCTAGGTAAAAAAAATAATTTGGAATTATATTTTCTAGAAGTTATTTTTTCTGTCTAGGTATGTATCTTTAAATATTAATGAATAAGATTAATTAATCTCTCATTCATCGATCAACACTAGATTAATTGTAGCTACTCCACGATAAGGGGAAAAGTAAGAAAACCCAAGGACTCAGAGTCTTATCTAGACCGGCGAAACAATATTGCCTTCCATCACTCCAATACTTGTGGATGTCCCCTACGATTATTAAATTCCTCCACGCAATGGACCTTGAAAGTCAAACTAGTTGGGCGTACAAAACTCCACATGAGAGATCAGACAGAGAATTAAGACTTATATTTCCATCCAATAAGTTCGATGTACAGCTTATATTTCTGATTATCAAAAAAAAAAAAATTGCATTTCTGGCTTTATCCAGCATCGGCTTCTTTGACGAGTTAAAGACTTTTCCCTCCGATCCTCCGAAGAAGGCTCCGGGATACAAGTCATCCATGACGTAAATATCATCTAATAACGGTTTGTGGCACTTTTTAGGATACGATTTAGTACTGCATGTCCACAAAGTTAGCCGAAACTATTTTTTCCTCAAACAAATAATGCATCAGATCGGATATCAGATAAAGAACAAGAAGAAAACATTTGAACTCTATGTCTGCTTTCCAATAATCAACTAGCAGTCCCCCTTGAGTTATATGCAATAAAGGTGGTGTTAATATTGGGTGATTGCACACAGCAGGCCTGACGATAAAAAAAAAGTCATAGACAACAACGGACACGTACCACTAGTATGCATGCAACTCATGAGTAAAATGCATGTTGCCTAATTATTTGCAAATAAGTTCATCGACGAAAAGGCATGTTTGTGCAAGGTCTCGTAATCAAAATTAAAACATGGAAATACTCGCTGTTGGCTCAACAACACCAGCGTGTTAGGTACGCATTGTGTTCAATAAAACTATCAATAAACAAGTACAAAGAAAAATCCAAGAGCAAAATTGTTGGGAATATAGGAGGCCGGAAAAGACATAAGAGTAGTCCTTACTAGAACAAGAACACTGTTACTAGCGTGTTAGGCAGTTCTTCTGAGTCATGTTTTGTCACGGAAAAGATGTGTATTCAACTTTGTAAACATGCACATGTTTTCCAAGCCTCCGTGACAAAACATAACTCAGAAGAACTTAACATTGCCAATAAATAGCTTGCTCCTTCCATCTTTTGGTGCATCAACTCCCATCATTATTCCAACTTTCAAAAGGAAAAAATCTTACATATCTCTCTCTCTCTCTCTCTCTCTGCAATGGGGATGACCAGTATCCTAGAGTACCTTGAGAACAAGACCCTTTTGGTCACTGGTTCTAATGGTTTTCTTGGAAAGAGTAAGAACACAGACAGCTCTATTCTTCGCTTTGTCAAAATATTCACTGCTTTATTATCTACTTAATGAAAGTTCTGACAAATGAACAATCCTATGTCTTCTATTACTAAGAGTCTGATATTAGTGTTCCTTTCTTTGCCTTTTTTGGTATTGTTGAAGTATTTGTTGAGAAGGTGCTCAGGGCTCAACCAAAGGTTAAGAAGCTTTTCCTGCTGATGAGAGCTTCTAACGTGAAGTCTATCGAGAAACGCTTCCAAGATGAGGTCTGCATGCAGGTCTTTTGAAAGTGTTCAAATTCCTTGGCAACTAGTAGTAAATTCCACTTATTATTTCTATATTGGTAGGCTTTTTACTTCAACGTGATGAGTCATGGCATGAAGTCAGGATTCATCATATGCAAAATTCCTGATCATGGAAATAAATATATTTTTTGTTTGAAACTTATCTTACTTGGTTGCATTGCTTTAGGTGATTGGGAAGGATCTGTTCAATGTTCTGAGAGAGAAACATGGGGATGGATTCAGTAACTTCATCTCAGAGAAGGTGCATGTTGTTGCCGGGGATGTTGCCGATGAGGACTTGGGAATTGCTGACAACTCTCTCGTGAGTCTTATGCTGCGAAAAATAGACGTTGTCGTCAACATAGCAGCAACCACAAAGTTCGATGAGAGGTATGTACATAAAATGAAAAATTTCTTAATGATATCATAAGGTTTGAGTTAAATATTATTGTAGTACCTAAGATTTCAAAAGTACTGAAATGATCTCTTAAGCTTTACATAATCATCTGAATCCTTAACCTTGTTAACTTTTACACTTGAGTGATCATTAAATACTTATTTCCTCATTTATTCCCAGACAACTCACTTGTTGCACCTCCAACCCGATTTTTTTCTTCTACATTCAAACCACTCAAAGCCTAGACTACTGGAGGAGTAGCAGGGGAGGAGTGGTCGGACGAGCATGCATTTTGGAGTGTTTGGAGGAAGTGAGCACCCACCATTTTAGAGGAGGTCTAAGGGGCTAGATCGGAGGAGGAGCTCCAATTCTAGAGGAATAGTGAGGTTTGATCGCTCGACAGAGGAGTCTACCATTCATGCCACAATGACAAAGTCATGGTTGATGGAGATACTGCCGACTAGGGGTGGAGGATGATTTGGAGAGATTAGATGTAGTCATGATAGAAGGGAAAAACAGGGAAAAGACAGGAGGAATTGTGGGAAGGGAGAGAAAAGAAAGGTTAAAGGGTATTGTTGTTTTAAAAAATAATTGACATATTAGGTCATGAAATGGACAGAATGCTGACGTAAGCTTATGTATGTCTAAATCTTGGGACACAAATTTAACACTTTGAAACCTTATACACTAAAATAGTATTTTGCTCAAATCTTGAAATACTATTAAATAATTTTCTCTAAAATCATGAACGTAAATCCAACTGAAATAAAAATGAATTTCATTAATTAGTTTCTTCCTAGAATCTTCTAATGTCTTCATATCTAATATCTTAATTTTGTTTGACATCTACAGGTATGATGTGGCTTTAAAGATCAACACCTTGGGAGCAAAGCATATCATCGACTTCTCCAAGAAGTGCTTGAAGCTTGAAATGCTTCTTCATGTCTCAACTGGTGACTAACATTAATCTTCTTCTACATTGAACTGAACACACATCTTCTTCTCCCATCCTCTCCATTAACATAGTGATATACGTCGTCGTTTTCTTAGCATATGTTGCTGGTGAGAAGTCTGGGATTATACTAGAGAAACCATTTGAGATGGGTGAAGCTCTTAATGGTGACCTAAGCTTAGATGTCAACACTGAGATAAAACTAGCGGAGGCTAGACTTAGTGAACTTCAACTTGATGGAGTGAAAAAAGCTGAGGAGAGAATCACCATGAAAAAGCTTGGCATCGAAAGGTCCGACAAATACTTTTATGTGACTAATAAAGTCCCATGCATTTGGCATTAAGGATAACTCAATTAGGTGAATAACACGAATTCTAGTATGCGATATACGTGACATGATTCTACTATTGTAGGACAAAAACAATAAAATGAATTACTTGAAATCGATTACTCAAAAATAAATAGTAAAATTAAATTTCACGAGTCTCATATATATATATATATATATAGGGAAAGGTTCAGACGAGGACATGTCTTCTTTTTAGTATTTTAAAGACAACTTCATATCTCAATATTTAACCATTAAATTAAAAATCTAAACCGTTAGATGTCATCTACATTCTCTAGGATGAACACATGTAAAATTTCAAGTGATTTTGGAACTTCTAGTTTAAT
>JAMKQA010043834.1:0-17433 GCA_024699735.1 Posidonia australis | reverse complement strand
CCCCCCCCCCCCCCCCCCCCCCCCCCCCCCCCCCCCCCCCCCCCCCCCCCCCCCCCCCCCCCCCCCCCCCCCCCCCCCCCACAAGTCTCTAATCTCCTAAACATGGCATATGTAAAAGGGGAAGAAAACATGCAAAGCAAATATTAATTAACAAACAAAAAGCATGTGCATATCATGTGCAGTGGCATAGCAAATGTGTAAAAAGAAAACACCCATTATACAAAAGGCATGCATGTAAGAAAGACACCACTTATATTACAAAGAGACAACCAAAGCAACGCAGGGGAAACAGGCAAACAAGGAGAAAAACCAAAGTAAACCAAAAAACCCAAAATGAAAGCCTGGATCTGGTTATCCCCAACGGAGTTGCTAGTTCCTCTAACCATGCCGGTGACAGCCTCGTGCTTAGCGCGAAAGGCCAAATACGTGAGGACCAGCGAAGTCACAACAAAACAATAAAATGTAAATGATAAAAATACAGGAGTCGCCACCTAGTCTACTTGAAAATGGGAGACAAGGAAAACCGTTTTAAAACATTAAAACCATGCCATAAAACCAATGGAAAAGGTCAACATGAACCAGAAAATGGACAAGGATCCCTGTTACACACAAGGAAGGTATTAGGCACCCTCGTGTGCCCGAAAAATCGATCTTTCATGGGTTTTTCGTTTACTTATATGAAATATTGGCTTTTCAGCCTGTTTCTGTACGCCCAAGGGCGATATGCCATGCAATGCTACATGTAAGTGGTGACTTATGTTAAACATGGGTAGAGGGACTCTAGGGTGTATCCTAATGCTCAGAAAGGTCACCCGAGTGGTGGATCAAACACCGGTGCAAAGATATTGCATGGATATGACCAAAGATCCAATAACATCGAGTGGCTTTCGTCCTCACTTTGCTATATGCAAAACTTAAGCTACCATGCATAAATGTGGATGAAAACAGACTGGAGTCCTCCTGATGTATCCAGGAGAACACTCAAAGAAAACCAAAGGCTAGCAAATTAGGAAACATGCTAAATACTATGCCAAAAAGCTACTGTGTGTAGTGAAAAACAGGCATGTGCGCCTATTTGGTGTGCTAGTCTGGTGCGCCACCTATGTGTACCTATCAAAATGCAGGTCAGACAGTAAGCTAGACTAATGTGCCATGCGATATAAAACCTTGCAAACATGCATAAGACCATCTGAAAATGCACCATGGACCTCTAAAAGACTTGATCACATATGAGTGAGTTTCCCCTCTTCCACAAGGTCATAAAGGAAATAGGAAACCCAAGAAAGCATGATGTGGGTCTTGTGCTCAAGGGCTATATGCCTCACACAAGACCACACAACCGTACTCTAAATAAAGCTAATGGGTTTTAGCCATACTACCCGGTTGTGGATCATGGACTGTTACATAAGAGCTCCTCAAATAGGAGTGCATGGGGCAACCAGTTCACTAGACCCCAGTAACAGACTGACTATGCTAGATGCAAAACTAAAACAAACAGTACTATTACATGCTGAAATCGTGCACATAAGAACATGACATATCAGGGATAAAACATCATGAAAATCAATGTCCAAGACAACCGGAATAGCATGCAGATTATGATGCAAAGTTGGCTGCCTGCACCCTGCGACCAGGCTGGTGCGCCCATCTCGTGCGCCAGCTAGGTGCGCCCATCTGGTGCGCTAGGTTGGTGCACCCTAGATACTCTGTTTCAGACTATGGTCTGACTTCAGAGCCTGGACCAGATGTATGCAACCAACTAGGTTACTGACTACCCAGACCATTTATCTAGATGCCAGATAACTTAAATATGATAAATAATCAAGCATTAAAACCCTTTAATCATTCTATCTTGAAGTTATGCATATTCATGAATTACAAGGGTTGTAACTACTGTTGATGATTTTATGGGTTGTGCAGTGATTTAGTTGGCTTACTGATCATGTAGAAATGATAAACACGTAGAGAAGATGATTTACAATTCATTCCATAGTTAGTGACTACATTGGATCATGATTCATTGTTAAAATGGAACCATACAGTGCAGGGATCATTATGACATAGAAGCAATAAGCATATATGAAGGAGCATCCAAAATATCACAAAAGGCAAGAGAGAACATTACTATATAAACCATATATCAGTTTGGTTGCATGCTTTATTCAGAATATTATCCAAAACAGGAAAAACCCTAAGTAGAGATAGGTAAAGGGCCTTACCTTGCCTAGGGTGTCTCTTCCTTGGATGGCTCAAGGTATCTCCTCCTTGTTGCCTTGGATTCAGCTGGGAGTGCTCTAGGATGCGAGAAAGTGCTCTGGGACTTGAGGTGTAGGTTGCTGGAGTGGGTGACTCGCTAAGAGATGGTAGGTAGCTCAGCCAAGAGAGCCAAAAAGGCTGCTAAGAGATGGCTTTTTAAAGAAAATCAAGAGGTAACTCCTTGGGATGCAAAAGGCCAACAGCCTCGTGCAGGTTCATGAAGAATATTCGCGAATGAGGGTTACAAGCACAGAAGCTGGAAGGCCAACGGCCAGCACCTTGAAAAGTGGTTGTGTGCTAGCATGGTGCGCCAGCATTGTGTGCCAAGTTGGTGAACCAGCTTGGTGTGCCAGCTTGGGGTGCCACTGTGGTGCTCCACTGTGGTTCTCCACTTTGGTGCGCCCACCTAGTTGCCGGACCGTAGGCTTGTAGTCAGTTTGTGCGATGATCTCGGGCTAATGTCAAATAGGGTTCAAAAGTGGTTAAGCTTGCCGCATCCAAAGCAACATCTTTAGGAGGATCCACCTACGAGCCGCCTCAAAATCAGGTTGTCTACAGTTCCTGAATACACCATGTCTGGTTCTCCAGTCATGGTTGGTGTTGTCGATAGGTGCAATAGGACACTTAAGGACATGGTGAGAAGTATGATTAATAATTCTACTTTACAGAATCTCTCTAGGCCAAGCACTTAAGACTGCAGCTTACATTTTAAATAGAATATTAACTAAAGCAGTGGCTAAAACTCATTATGAATTATGAGTTGGAAAGGAGCCCAGCATAAGACATCTTCATGTATGGAGTTGTCCAGCTGAGGCTAGGTCTTACAAGCCTAATGAAAAGAAAGTGAATTTAAGGATTATTTACTAGTACTTTGTTGGATATTTTGAGAGGTCTAGAGACTTTAAGTTTTATGATCCTACTACTAAATTATTTTTTGAGATGAGTAATGCTATGTTTTTTGAGGAAGTAAAGTTTGAGGGGCAAGATAAGAGAAGAGACATTGTCTTTGAATAGGAATTTGTTTCTCTTCTTACAGTTGCTATTGATAATGTTCAGGAATTAATTTTGGAAATTGTTCAAGAGGCAAATCTAGAACAAGGCATTATTGATTTTTTTTCCATTCAAGAAGAACAAAGTTAACTCCTTTAAGAGTTAATGCCACTTAGGAGGTCTACCAAAGAAAAGAAAAGTACAATTTTAGATGATTATATCGTATTTCTTTAGGAACATCAAATTGATAATGACTTGATGGACGATGATCCAATCAATGTCCATTAAGAAATCAATAGTTTCAACTTTCAAGAGTGGATAAATGCTATGTATGATGAGTTTAAATTCATAAAGGACATGACATTTGGGATCTTGTCTCATTGCCTGAAGGTGCGAAACCCATAGGTTGCAAATAGATATTTAAAATTAAGAAGGATTCGCGAGACAATGTGGAAAGATATAAGAGTCGTCTTGTCGTTAAGAGTTTGACTCAAAGGGAAGGCATTGATTATAAAAAGATTTTCTCTCTAGTTTCATCAAAAGGCTTTTTTCACATTATTATGGCATTAGTTGCTCACTTTGATCTTGAGCTACACCTAATGAACATAAGAATGATGTTCCTCAATTGTGACATTGATGAGACGATTTATATGGTAAAATAAGAATATTTTTCAATGTGTGACGTAAAAAAATAGTTTACAAACTTAAGAAGTCTATTTATGGTTTAAAGCAAGCATCCTATCAATGGTATTATAAATTTCATCATGTTGTCATCTTATTTGGTTTTGAGATGAATTTGATAGATGATTGTGTATATCATAAGTTTAGTGGAAGTAAATATATTTTTTTGGTCTTGTATGTTGATGACATACTTCTTGCTATTAATAATATAGACATACTTAAAGAAATCAAGAAATTTCTCTCAAACATATTTGAGATGAAAGATCTTAGTAAAGCTTCTTTTTATTAGGAATCCAAATATTTCGGGATCATTTTTTAAGTATTCGTGGATTATCATAAAAGATTATATTGAAAAAGTCTTTAAATGGTATGACAAGAGTTGATGCAAGTTAGGAAATACCCTTGTGGCTAAGGGAGACAAGTTTCGTCTCAAATAGTACCTTAAGAATGATTTTAAACATAATGAAGTGTAGAAGATTCTATATGTTTTAGTAGTTGAGAGTCTTATGTATGTTGAAGTTTGTACATGTTCGGATCTCATGTATATTTTTGGCATGTTAGGCAAATACTTAAGTAATTTAGGTATGGATCACTGGAAAGCTGTTAAGAGGGTCATATAGTATTTGCAAAGAACAAAAGACTCTGCACTTGTGTATAGAAAATCGGATCAATTAGAGATCATTAGGTATTCTAACTCTGATTTTATATGATGCCAAGATAGTCGTAAATCTACTTTAGGCTATGTGTACTAGCTAGCTGTAACCATGCCAGCGATAGCCTCGTGCGTGGCGCGAAAGAACAAATGTGCGAGGGCCTGCAAAGTCACGGTAAAAGCTATAAAAAAAATGATAAAAATACGAGAATCGCCACCTAATTTACTTAAAACGGGAGACAAGGAAAACCGTTTAAAACAACAAGATTATGCAAATGTGCATGATAATAAGCCAATGGAAAAGGTCGTCATGAATTAAAAATTGGGTAAGGATCTCTGTTACGCAAGGGGAAGGTATTAGGCACCCCCGTGTGCCCGAGAAATCGGTCTTTCATGGTTTTTTCGTTCACTTGTTGGCAATGTTGGCTTTACAACCTGTTTTTGTACACTCAAGGATGATATGCAATGCAAGGCTATATGCAGGTTGTGCCTTATGTTGAATAGGGGTAGGGGGACTATAGGGTGTGTCTTAATGCTCTGAAAGGTCACACAAGTTGTGGATCAAACATCGGTTTAAAGATATTACACCGATATAGCCATGGACCCACTAACATCAAGTGGCTAACGTCCTTACTTCGTTACATGCAAAACCTAAGCTATTTTGCATAGATGAGTATGAAATCATGTAGGCATTATCCTGATATATCCAGGAGAACACACAAAGAAAACCAGAGGCAAAACAAATCAGGAACCATGCTAAATTTCATGCCAAAAAGCCACTGTTGGTGTACTGAAACAGGCAGGTGCACCTGTCTGGGGCGCCAGGATGGTGCTTCTGTCTGGTGCGCCACTTCAGTGCTCCACTAATGTGTAGTAGCAATATGTGCCACTGAAATGAAACCTAGAAATTACAAAATAGACAGTAAATCGACTAATGTGCCATGCTATATGTGACAAAGTAAACATGCTAAAGGTTGTCTGAAAACTCCTCCTAGATGCCAGAAGATGCATTTACATGAGAAGTTTGATTCAAAAACATTTTCCTTACTCCTATGATTCTCATGGATTCATATGGGTTCCTTTTGGCTTCAAGTGCCATAGGTCATTGAAGACTTATTTCGGAAGATCCAAGGGACATCCATGATGCAACCAGGAGAATCAAAGAAGAATGGGAGGTAATGAAAAACTAAGAAACCCATAGTATGGATCATGGCTTTGTGCTCAGTGGATCAAAGACCTCACACAAGCCTCCACCCATCTTTAAAACCAAGGTCTAATGCAAAATAAAACTGAGGGAGAAAACCTCCAAGCACAAATCAAGTCGAGCAAACATCCCAGGATAAAACCAACCAAAGAAAAAAAAGCCAAAGTAATTCAATGAGCAAACATGAACTACCAAACAACATGCCATGTAAAATGAATTAACAAACCCTTATACAAGGTAAACTAAGCACATAAGCACCCAAACATATTCGATATGACATAAACTCAGACATAACCATAAAAATACAGCAAATGAGATCTGATATGAAATTAAAATACCACAACAAAATGCCAACAATAGTGAAAATCAAACATATCATGTGAACATGGATAAAGCTAGATGCATGGTTACAAGAAAGGAGAAGCTACATGACAAAAGGAGAGGTATTTACCTGATTGGAGTGATCTTGTTCTTCCCACGAATGGCTTGAGATGGGATCTAGTGGATGAAAAATAGAGGTCTCTTTCCTCCCAAGTTTCCTCCAAGTGGTGCAAGATGAAGGGTTTTGTGGAGGGTATGGGTGAGGGAAATTTTCCTTACACTAGGTGGGTGATTCCTTGCTCAAAGGTGTGATTTTTTGGCTCTGGACAGAAGCTAGGCTGTGGGTGTTTGTGCTAAGGTGCAAAAGCTCTTCCTCTTTATCACTTTCCAACCCCTTTTCCCAATGACTACTAAAGACTCAAGAAACCAAAGGACCCCCCTAAGACCAAGAGAACCATCGTTATGCTGATACTGGTCGAAAGTTATAGCAGATTATGAGTATAATGGCTGGAGTTTCGTTAGACAAATGAACAGCTTGCGACTTGAGAATCGAGCTGGTGCACCACCTATTTGCGCTAGTCTGGTACGCCAGTGAGGTGCTCCAGGTATGTGTGCCACATAGGTGCACCAACTATGTGCTCAACTCAGGTGTGCTTATTTAGTGCTCCAATAAGATGTGCAATACTAGTGTGCTACCCAAATGTACCGAAAAAAGTGTGCCATTCGTCTATGCCGGTTAAATGTGCTAAGTAGGATGTTGGATTACTTCTGGAGTCTAACCTATGGCTCTAGGTTAGTTTGATGCACTCGGAGGATTCTGGTTTTTAGGGAAAACAAGATCTGAATTCATCGCCAATGGATCCATCAACAAACGCCTCAAAAACCGAGGTGTCTACACTAGCAGGTGGAGCTTTATCATGGAAAATTGTTAAGTAGACACTTATAGCTCATTTTAATAGGGCAGTTGAGTATATAGTATGCTATGAGACATTTAATTAAGCAATATGGTTAAGGAATTTTGTCATTGTAGATGGAATTGAAAGACCACTTAAGTTATATTGTGATAATAAATCTACAACGCTATATTTTAATAACAACAGAAGCTCATCAGAGCTTTAGTATATAAACATTAAGTTCCTGGTTGCGAAAGAAAGAATCTAGAATGATCAGTTATTTACCACCTAAGGTCTTTTATGAGCATGTTGCTTACATGGATGTTGTAGCAGTTGATGATGTATCCAACCTCAGCCGTGAATGACTCAGATATGAATGAAAATGAGTTGCTTGAATCAAATAAAACTCGGACCATTCGATCAGTTACGACAAAGGATCCTAACACTCATACACAACACAACCATAAATATTATTATTATAGATAGCCGTGCAAATTAGACAAGGTTCATAGTACAGCACGATTACACATATCTATAATATCTCTCACTACCCCTTACCTTCTACTATGTCCCTTGAGGGACCTGCATCTGGAGTATAGATGGAGAAAACTCTTCCCTTAGTAGGCTGTTGGGGCTTGTCTTCCGCTATCTTCTGGCATTCTGGGCAACTCTTTTGAAAGTGCTAGGTCTTTCCACAATTGTAGCACCTCACTCCATCTATCCCCTGCTGCTGAAATCTACACTGTGCTGCTATATGCCCTAACCTCTTACATATATTGCAAGGTCCTCTTCTTGCATCGCTGGTGGAACCGGTCTGACTAGGTTCGGCACTGCTTTTTCCAACCACACTACACCCTTCCATAGTAGACTCAGAGCGCTCTTTTCTCTTCCTCCTGGAGCTTCCAGAGCTTGTTGAACTGGGAGTATCAGAAGTAGAAGACTGTGGAGTGAATTTCTTCTCCTTTCCTCTAAGGAACTCTTCCTGAAACAATCGACGCTCATCCTCGTAGTGAGTTGCTAGCTCCATTGCGTTAGTCAGTGTCTAGCACCGGAACCCGAGAACTTTTTCTTTAAGAGCTGGATTCATCCCTTCCACGAACTTCTTGGCTCGGCCCTTCTCGGTGACGATAGTCTGGGAGAACTGCTCTAGTTTGTGTAAGGCGGTTTCATACTCTACCACGGAAAGATTCCCCTGTTTCAAATTTCTAAAGTCCCTATCTAGCTTGTCCTTCTCGTGTTCAGGGAAGAACCTCTCATAAAATACTTCTTAGAACTCTTCCTAGGTGATCATTAGTAGGTCCTGATTCGGGAACTTGGTGTGGCCTGTAGACCTCCACCACTGGTTGGCATCACCTTGAGCTGGAATGTTGCTAATCGAACCCACTTCTCTGTAGGACACTCCATGCCCTCTAGTATCTTTTCCACCTCTCAAAGTGACGCCTCTCATTCCTTTGGTTGGCTGCCCCGTCCAGGGTAAGTGCCCCTAATTGACATAACTGCTTAATCCATGGGTCACCTTTGGCCTCATCTTTGTGATCGCCTCCAAAGGACTAGAGAATTCCTCTCATCATCTTACCTAGCTCATGTCTCATGTCTCGCTAGGTGCCTCCTCCTTACTCAACACCGAAGCTTGATGCTAATGTCCTGCCTTGACCTTAGCCTCTCAATATCGTGCTGCCAGCGTAAAACACACACACACATGTTAGGTGCAACTCTCGCTCTTGTGTAATCCTATGGGGTCACTAACTCGAACACCACTAAGTTGGTGTATTTAGTGCAACCTAATGCTCTAATACCACTCTGTAATGCTCCCAATCGGGTATTACGGAATCTATGCTACTATAATAGGATTAATGCACTTAAAAAGAAATTTAACTAAAAACTACTCAAAACTTGTGTGTGCGGCTAGTGGTTCCTATCTTTGAACACCAGACTAGACTACATTCCAAATAAGCACCTGAAAACAAAACAAGGTAAAACACACGTGACTTCTAAGTCACCTAGTACGCGCCCACAAAGCAAACATGATGGAAAACACCTATAGCTAAATTCTAGGTTTTCCAAAGCTTCCTTAAACATTGTTGGAAATCTGTCTAAAATTTCTAATCTGGGTTCCCACTGGAACCAAAACTCTGAATAAATCTCTTACTTAAATTTAGGAAATCTTTTTCGAGGGAAACTCAGTGAATCATGCTCTTTTAAAATTTTTCTTTTTGTTCTAAAACTCATGCATTAATCTAATGCATTCTTGAAAATCATCTCTAAGACTAGACTCTAGCCTAAACCAAAATCTTGAATCTGACTAAACACAATTCTTGGTTGGACTAGCCCTAAAACTTTGATTTTGTCTAAGCTAGAATCTAGCTAAAACATAGAAGCCAAAACACAGCTCAATTCTAGTTTAAATCTAATTTTTGAATCTCAAATTTGAAAACTCTTTTATTTTATGGTGCCACCTTGATTAGGGGTGACCTGGCCACAAACGTAAGGAGAGACACTAACCTCAACCTCCTATACTACCACGGTGAAAGTCCCCATGTTGGGCATTCCATCGTCTACCTCAGCCAATAGGCCGTACTCTTAGACTCCTCAAGCCCCTTTGAGCCAATAGGCTTACACTGTTTTTTCTATGCATGGGGATGCGTTTCCCAACATCTCTTTCTTTCTTGGTGTTTAAGCTCATGAGTTATCTTTCCTGGCCAATTCAACACCATTCTTTGGGCACCCAGTCTCACTAACCAAGGCTAACCCTAGAAATCTTATTCTGAAAACATGCATCTTTTCCTTTGAAATCTTCATTCTAAATCTTTCCCATTGTGGGGATCTTTTTTGTAAAACTGTTCTTTTCTTCTAAGATGTCTCTTATAAACCTCTATAAAGTTCTTTCTAAACATTATGCCAAAACACCTCGATTATGCATAACAATCCATTTATAAACATCTTTATTAAAATCAATCTTACTTGGCTCTAGGGCTTGGTTCGGTAGACTGGACCAAAATGACAGACCGAACTAGGTCCAGACGCCCAGATTGGTCGACTGATCTTTTGGAATGATCGTCCAATTTTCCCTAGTCTGGGCGACCGAAACATTTCAGTCGACCAAAATCCCCTAGAACAGAAGACTTGATCATTCAGTCTACCAAAATCAGAGTTCATGTCAAATACTGATAGGAAATCTACATACCGAACCTAATTCGGCATACCTAATTGTCCGTTTTCAGTAAACTTCCCTTGAGCCCTAAGCACTTGTTCACTGGAATGGAGACCTCTAGTGGACCCTTTCCGGTGAACCCCAAATTCTGCATCAAACATATATTCTAGCATGCCAAGTCTATTTCTATTTGGGACAAGTTTCATTAAAAACCATTGCATGTATCTCAAGATATAAAAATCACAAGGCGTGCATCTCATTTCTCACTACTATAACAAGCATCTCGAAAATTCAGCATAAATACTTGTAAAATCATGGAAAAATCACAAGATCATCATACATCCATGATCCTACTCTAATTCACTCATATTCATGCTTTCTACGCTTAATCATGGCATAAACTTAAGAATTTCAACTTAAATAGAGAGGAAAGGGAAGAGGAAAGATGTGTACACTACTGGTGGACTTCGGCGATCCCTCTTCTCCAGATGATCTTCTTCTCACCCATCAACATCTCTCAGGCCTCTCTGGTCTTTGATGGTCTTCTCTTCCATCGGTGGAATTTGCATACAACCTCCCCCTCTTCTTCTCTGGCCCTCTTCTCTTTCTCTGGTTTGCCCTAAATTCTCCTCTTCTCCTCCCCTCCTTGGTGTGCCGCCTCAAGCTAATCCTTCCTCCCTTAAAATGTTCACCACCTCCTTGTCCTTCATCATTCACGACACCACTAGAGATTCCGATAAATCGATGAAGGAGGCATGGCAAAAGGCTGCAGTTTATTGTGACGAGCACAATGAAGGGCGGTAGTGGCTGTGCGTGTTACTATGCTGAGTTGACTCAGCTTCCAATCCGGTCCCACACGAGTCCACATACACACATGTGACACACTTGATCCAAAATTCCACATAGTAGGGGAACAGTACCAGAGAAACACCAATTAAATAAAGGAGATGCCAAACAAAACATATCATTAAACTTAATTATCTAGATTACAATAATTCATTACATTATTATGGATAATCTAGGCACAGATATTACAACTTGATGCACAGGTTTAAGGTCAGGGACTAATAGACTGTAGGCGAGCGTTCGTCGAGTCTTGGAGGAATGACACTCCTTGACTGTTGTTCACAGGGTCGAGGATGAGGTCTGTGGGTTGAGGTGTTTCGTGGCATGACAAGGAGGTATGATACTCCTTTTGTCATTGTGAGCATGGAGGCTCTGGTGTTATCGGGTGTGGAGGTATGAGACTCCCTCCTGAGCACTGTATGGAATACACCGTGAGGAGGTGTACTCTGTGGTAGTCAGTATGGGTGGGACACGTGTCTCGTAGGTGGTAGCGTCCTGAGAGATAAGACTACCTTTCCAGTAGGAGTTGGCTTTGAGAGGATTCTTTAGGTGGGAGAATCGATGGTGGTTGGCTCTTACACAGGGTGGCACATCGTGACAGTGTAATGCACCTTGGTGGCTACTTGTGGCTAGAGTTGGTTGCCTGACGCTGGACTTCTTGACTCATTGTGTGTGGTTTTGGCAATTGAGGGCCTCACTTGCGATTTGGGCTAGTAGAGCCTTCGCTAGTTTGGTTTAGTTGGTGTGGGCCATGTTTTTTGTGGTTTGGGCTTGGTAGGGCCTTGTTTTGTAGTTTTCAACCTGTTGGGCCCTAGTTGTTGGTTTTCGACGGATTTGGGGAAAATGATTGTGAAATGATTTTAAAGGAAAATTGTTATAGTTTTGTTTTCCGTCGTTTTGTGAGGTGCGTGTTGGGTGACTTTTGTTACTCACGCTTGTTTCTCGTGATTTTGGGTTGTAGGTGCAAGCAAGCAGGTTGATTTTTGCATAGTGCACATAGTCGAAGTCTCATAGCCACAAACACAGGTTCTTAATTGTTAGATATTACTGTTTAGCCTTTAATTTCCTATAATTTAATTTGTTTCAATTATTATGGGAAATTGGGGGCATTATAGATTGGTATCAGAGCACCATGTTCACTAGGTCACACTAGCCTAAGTTGTTGTCTAGAGACTCCATAAGTTTTGCATGCATGAGAGAGTCTGCACCAGATGTTTTCTTCATGGTTTTCTGCTCGTTGTTCTGTTTATGGTGTAGGTCTTTTGCCTCCTTTTTTGTAGGATGCCTCCTAGTGGTTGCAAGGGTAAGGCCCTGGTCAAGGATTCTATGTCCCATAAGGGAGCAAGAGGATGGAAGGTTGTTCGTGCTGAACTATGGAGTTTGGCGCATGAGATCTCCTATGCCTTCAGTAAGAGTAGTTCTAGTGAGCCGTCGGGTGACCCATGGCTGAGCTAGTTCACTAAGCTTCGTCCTTCGTCGTTCAAGGGCATGGTCAATGCTGAGGAAAGTGAGGCTTGGTTGGAGAAGGTGGTGAAGATGTTGTCCAGCATGACGTGCCCAGAAGAACATTGGGTATGACTGGCAACTTATCTGCTGGAAGGTGTGGCAAATAAGTGGTGGAAGTTAGTGAAGCAGTTAAAGTTCTCGGACTCAGTAACCGTTAGTATCCAGTGGAAGGATTTCAAGAAAGCCTTCTATGATAAGTATTCCCTGCTCATGTGAAGGAAGAGCTTCACTGAGATTTTTGGAATTCCAGCCTCGGTGGTGTGCAATAAATGCGGGAAGGCGGGACATGTCCATAAGTCTTGCTCGGAATTGCCCAAGAAGGTAGGAAGCGCACCTCAGTAGTTGACTAAGGGATGGGTGTTCACTATTATGGCTCCAGGCACTGGAACTTCAGGAGATGTAGTTGAGGGTAAGGATTATTAGTTGGTGTTGTAATATGTCCTGTAACCTAGACAACTGTTTGATGTATGGATGTTACTATTGTTGTGCTTAGCTAGTAGGTTCTTTTGTTGTAACTAACTGGATAGCCAAGGTGTTGTTTGACTTAGGGAGCTCTTTCTCCTTTATTTTTGAGTCTTTTGCGGCGGAGTTGGGAGAGAAACTGGCTAGGATGGCCTTTCATCTTAGCATGGTAACGCCGTTGGGGAGCACAATTTGGCATAGAAGTATCTGCGATTTGTCGACTTGACGTTGAATGGTAGAGAGTTCGATGTTAGCCTAATAGTGATGGACATGTAGGAGTACGATGTGATACTAGGCATGGATTGGTTGGCACAGTAGTCCAATTTGATTTATTGTGATTAGAGAAAAGTTTATTTTGGGTCTTTTAATGATGGATCCTTCTTTATGCAAGGTGGGTGTCAAGGTGAGCCTAAACTTGTCATTTCGGCTATGAAGGCTGATAAGTCTTTGGTTAGCGGTTGCGTGGGGTATCTAGCTAGTATAGTTACCTCCACTTCTCCTAGGTTGAGTGTTCACAACATCTTTTTGGTGTGTAAATATACTGAAGTTTTTTTGACGATTTGCCTGGTATGTCACCTCATAGGGAAGTAGAGTTCTCGATCGATCTGATCCCCAGTTTTGGTACTGTGTTGAAGCCTCTTTATCGCATGGTTCCAACGAAGTTGCAAGAGCTCAAGACCCAATTGCAGGAGTTGCTGGGTAAGGAGTTTATCAAGTTGAATGTATCTCTATGAGGAGCACCTATCTTGTTCGTTCGTAAGAAGGATGGTTTGCTTTGGCTTTGTATAGATTATTTGATGTTAAACCAGATCACGGTGAAGAACAAGTATCCCCTACCTGCATTGATGACCTGTTCGATCAATTGCAGTTTACCTTGGTGTTTTTGAAGATTGATCTGAGGTCAGGGTATCACCAGTTAAGGATACAAGACATAGACATTTAGAAGGCTACTTTCCAGATGCGGTATGGGCATTACGAGTTCACGATCATGCCCTTTAGCTTGACCAATGCACCCACTACGTTTATGGATCTGATGAACAAGTTATTTAGTCCTTTTTTGGACCAGTTCGTTGTGGTTTTTATTGATGACATGCTAGTTCACTCCCTCGATTTGGAGACTCATGCCTTGCACCTGAGGGTGGTTTTGGATACTTTAAGGCGTCATCAACTGTACGCCAAATTCTCTAAGTGTGAGTTTTGGTTGAGTGAAGTTATGTTCCTTGGCCATTTGATTTTTGGAGAAGGCATCAAAGTGGACCCTACCAACGTGGAGGCGGTGAGCAGTTGGGAGCGACCCAGGACTGCGTCTGAGATCAGGAGTTTCTTAGATTTGGTAGGCTACTATAGGAGAAGTCTCGTCTAGTTTCTGCCTTGTGTTGACTCTACCTTCTAGAAGTGGTGGCTTCACTGTGTATAGTGATTCCAGTGGTGTTGCTTTGAGGTGTGTTCTGATGCTATATGACAATGTTATCTTATATGCTTCGCGTCAGCTAAAGGATCATGAAAAGAACTACCCGACCCACGATTTAGAGATGGCTGCCGTAGTGTTCACTTTCAAGATTTGGCGACACTATCAGTATGGGGAGTAGTTTGAGGTCTTCACTGATCATTAGAGCTTGAAGTACACCTTCACTCAGAGGGACTTCAATCTGAGGCAACATCGGTGGGTAGAATATTTGAAGGACTATGATTTCAGTTTTGTCTACTACCTTGGGAAGGCCAACGTAGTAACCAATGCTTTGAGTTATTGTATGCATGTGGTGGAGAGCCTGATGGTCAAGGAGTGGACCATGCTTGAGGATCCGATGAACTACAGGATGAAGCGGCAAATTTGGGGAATGATTGGTGCCCTGGGAAGGCCAACGTAGTGACTAACCTGTTTGTTTGCCCCAAGCTGGTGGAGTTCATTGTCGCTTGTCAACAATTGGATCTGTTTGTTTAGGCTGTGTTTGGGAAGCTGGAGGTTGATGGAGAGCCTCGTTTCTCTATTGGGGCATATGGAGAGCTGAGATATGATATGCGTCTGTATGTACCCTAGCATGAGGAGGTCAAGCAAAGATTGCTTATTGAAGCGCATCAGTCTAAGTACACTATTCACCTCGAGAGTACGAAGATGTACCGATACCTAAAGTGGAACTTTTTGTGGCCTGGCATGAAGAGAGATGTTGCTAACCATGTGGTGATATCTACCACTTGCTAGTTGGTCAAGGTAGAGCACTAGAAACCTAGAGAGACCTTATAGCCTTTGGATATCCCCATGTGGAAGTAGGAGCACATCTCCATAGACTTCGTGATTGGTTTGTGTAGACCTAGAGAGGAAGAAAGACACCGTGTGGGTGGTCGTGGATCGACTAACCAAGTCTGCTCACTTCTTGGCGATTCCGGTGAAGCTTCTGATGCACCGTCTGGTAGAGCTGCATGTGTTCGAGGTGGTTTGGTTGCATGGTATTTCGGTGTCCATTGTGTCGAACAAAGACACGAGGTTCAGCTTAAGATTCTAGAGACTCTGCAGGAGGCTTTTGGCACTGTGCTCAACTATAACACAACATTTCATCCTCAGTTAGGCGGTTTGAGAAAGAGGACTATCCAGACGCTGGAGGATATGCTCAAAGCATGTGTCCTGGACTTGCAAGGGAGTTGAGAGCACCATCTATTGTTGATTGAGTTCGTTTACAATAATAGTTATCACTTGAGTATTGGGATGGTGTCCTTACTTGAGATCGCCGGTTTGTTGAAGTAAGATGGGCGAGTGTCAGTTGATTGGTCCTAAGCTTATGCAGATGTATGAGACAAAGTGGAGTTGATTCGTAGTAGGTTGTTAGCTGCACAGAGTTGACAGAAGAGCTATGTTGACAGGAGGCAGAGACTGATGGAGTTTTTGGTGGGAGACCATGTGTTTTTGAAGGTGTCACCGATTAAGGGTGTCATGAGATTCGGGAAGTGTGGGAAGTTGAGTCCTCGTTATATTGGCCCATACAAGATTTCCTAAAGGATAGGTGACGTTGTGTAACGACCCCCAAGTGGCTACCATTAAACGTAGCTACAAATTTTCATTTAATTATTTGTTTTATCTTTATTATTAACTAACAATTACACTAATGATGTAGCTAAGGCTAGGTACTCTCAATAGGAAATAAAACTAATAAACAATAGAAATAAACTAAACTAACACTCACCTGGATCCTTGATGTGTGGTGGCGTGCCTCCTCCTATATGCACTAGCAACCAACAACTACTATCCTGCACCTACCAAAAACACACAAAACAAAGCACACGTGAGTGCCCACTCAACGGTCACCTAGCATACACCCCACCAACAACTTGGCAACCTATGCCGAGGGCAACCAAGCACAGGCATCACACTTGGATGCCGACAAACCAAAAGGGCAATCTACCGATGCCCATCACAGAATCACTGACATCCCTCTCGGATGCCGCAACACCAAACCAGGCAGTCTACCACTGCCCGATAGGCCACAAAATCCCAAAACCATGCCTTTAAAACCATTTTTTCTTTTTCTTTGCAAAACCATGTGCGTGCATTTTTAAAACCTTTTATGCAAGCCCAAAGAGGCTACTCTTGCCATCTCAAGCCCAAAACAACACTAAAAGTAGAACTACAGAGACTCTGCTTTGCACAACATGGTCCCTTCTAGACCAAAGCACACACCAAACCACGGAGCCTCTGCTCCCAAAACAATGGAGCCACCGCTCCAAAAGTAATGGAGCCACCGCTCCCAAAGCACTACGCCTCAATAGGCGCCAAAGCCACGACCTCCTTTAGGCCTAGAGTTTGATTTCCCAAACCAAGACTCTACACAAACACAAGCACAAACAGTGTGTCGAACTGCCCGGTGCTAAGCAGACAACAATGGCCACAAGCAGTCCTCCGAGGAGAGACCACGGCGTTCCGCACTACCACGGTGTGCCACCCTGTGTAGGAGCCAACCACCGACTCGTGATTCTCCCACCTGGAAAACCCTCACAAAGCCAACCCCGCCCTGGGAAGGCCGTCCTGTCTCTCAGGACGCTTTCAGCTACGGGGCGCACGTCCCATCCACACTGGCTATCACAAATTGCGCCTCCTCACGGTGCTCCCCACACGGTGCTCAAAAAGGAGTCTCATACTGTAACCATGCCGGCGAGGAGATTTCGCAAAAGAATGTGAAATCAGACGGCAAAATCATGTCGAAAAACAAAACAAAAGGAGTCGCCACCTAATCTATTATGGAAGACAAGGAAAACCATATACATGAAAAATCATGCAAAAAACAACAAAGACAAGTCTACGAAATAACCAGAATGCGGGTAAGGATCACTTTTACGCACGAGGAAGGTGTTAGGCACCCTCGCACGCCCGATAAAATCGGTCCTCCATGATTTCACCCATGAAATGTTGGCTTTTCAGCCGCTTGCTATACGCCCAAGGGCGATATGCCATGCCATGCTAGTGCCTTATGCTATTAGGTGC
>JAMKQA010043832.1:0-11379 GCA_024699735.1 Posidonia australis | reverse complement strand
GAATTAAGCTTAAATTTGGGTTTTTGTCTTATTTAATGGATTTTAATTTCTTTTCACTTGATTAGGGTTTAAAAATTTGATTAATTAGGGTTTTATTGGATTTTAGGTTGATTTAAGTGGGTTTTAAGTGGATTAGGATTTTGTTGGATTTTAGTTGGATTTTAGCTGGATTAAGTGTTTTATTTGTTTTTTAGTGGATTTTAAAGGGGTAGTGTTTTACTAGGTCAGGTGGGCTAGTGTGGATCGGATTGGGACATATGTAGACTAGGATTTTGGTGGTCGCGACCAGAGCATCAACCGGAGGAGCCTGTTGCCAAATGAGCTCAAAATTGAGGTGTCTACAACTTGAAATATGGTGTTCATTGCAAAATGCTTGCAAAAGCTGCAATCAATATAACACGTGCCAAAATAGGCGTTCAACAATCCAAGCTTCGATTATCCTTTCTCTCTTTCCTTTTTTCCTCTCTCTTTTTTCTTTTTTCCTTTTTTCTCTCTCTTTTTTTCTCTCTTTTCTTTCTTTCCTCCACTTTTTTTTCTTGAAAGGATTACATGGACTACACAGATTGCGAAAGGTTTGTTGGCAAATACAAGTCTCTTGAAGAAAAAATCAAGTTACAAATGACCTACTTATCTGTCCTATTTAAATATAGTTCCTGTGGCACTTATCAATTAGCATAAAACATAGAAATTCAACAAAAAAAATCACCCAATGTGTTAAACACTGGATATCTGTCATTCAACTTAGAACAATTGTTTCCCAATGTTCAACACCCTATTCCAGGTAGCTGTACAGAAATACTATCAGACAGTGATTAAGGGTTTAATTTTTTGTAGTTCTTTCTTTGATTTAGTGCTTTAACACCTATATTACTCTCTAGATGCTTAGGTTTGGGTAAGGACTCTTCTAGTGGTCATCTATGACCCCTCACACAATAGGACTCCAAATCCAACGTTTAAAAAAAAACACTTGAAATATGGTGTTCATTGCAAAATGCTTGCAAAAGCAGCATTCAATATAACACTTGCCAAAATAGGTGTTCAACAATCCAAGCTTCGATTTTCCTTTTCCTCTTTCCTTTTTTCCTCTATTTTTTTTCTTTTTTCCTTTTTTCTCTCTCTTTTTTTCTCTCTTTTCTTTCTTTCTTCCTCTTTTCTTTTCTAGAAAGGATTACAAAGATTACACATATTACAAAAGGTTTGTAGGATAATATAAGTCTCTTGAAGAAAAAATCATGTTACAAATGACCTACTTATCTATCCTATTTAAATACAGTTCCTGTGGCACTTATCAGTAAGCATTTAACTTAGAAATTCAACAAAAGAAATCACCCAATGTGGTAAACATTGGATATCGGTCATTCAACTTAGAACAATAGTTTCCCAATGTTCAACTCCCTATTCCAAGTAGCTTTACAGAAATACTTTTAGACTGTGATTAAGGGTTTAATTTTTTGTAGTATTTTCCTTGATTTAGTGCTTTAACACCTATATTACTCTCTAGATGCTTAGGTTTGGGTAAGGACTCTTCTGGTGGTTATCTGACTCCTCACACAATAGGACTCCAAATCCAACGTTTAATTCAAAACACTTGAAATATGGTGTTCATTGCAAAATGCTTGCAAAAGCAACATTCAATATAACACGTGCCTAAATAGGCGCTCAACAATCCAAGCTTTGATTTTTCTTTCCCTCTTTCCTTTTTTCCTCTCTTTTTTTTCTTTTTTCCTTTTTTTTCCCCTCTTTTTTTCCCACTTTTCTTTCTTTTTCCCTCTTTTTTTTCATGAAAGGATTACAAAGATTACACTGATTACGAAAGGTTTGTTGGCTAATACAAGTCTCTTGAAGAAAAAATCAAATTACAAATGACCTACTTATCTGTCCTATTTAAATACAATTCCAGTGGCACTTATCATTTAGCAAAAAATATAGAAATTAAACAAGAAAAATCACCCAATGTGTTAAACACTGGATATCAGTCATTCGACTTAGAACAATAGTTTCCCAATGTTCAACTCCCTATTCCAGGTAGCTGTACAAAAATACTTTCAGACAGTGATTAAGGGTTTAATTTTTTGTAGATTTTTCTTTGATTTAGTGCTTTAACACCTATATTACTCTCTAGATGCTTAGGTTTGGGTTAGGACTCTTCTAGTGGTTATCTATGACTCATCACACAAACGGACTCCAAATCCAACGTTTAATATAAAACACTTGAAATAAGGTGTTCAATGCAAAATGCTAGCAAAAGCAACAGTCAATATAACACGTGCCAAAATAGGCGTTCAACAATCCAAGCTTTGATTTTTCTTTTCCTCTTTCCTTTTTTCCTCTCTTTTTTTTCTTTTTCCCTTTTTTCACTATCATTTTTTCTCTCTTTTCTTTCTTTTTTCCTCTTTTTTTCAAAAAAGGATTACAAAGATTACACAGATTACGAAAGGTTTGTTGGCTAATACAAGTCTCTTGAAGAAAAAATCAAATTACAAATGACCTACATATCTATCCTATTTAAATACAATTCCTGTGGTACTTATCATTTTGCATAAAACAAAGAAATTCAACAAAAAAAATCACCCAATGTGTTAAACACTAGATATCAGTCATTCAACTTAGAACAATAGTTTCCCAATGTTCAACACCCTATTGCAGGTAGTTGTACAGAAATACTTTCAGACAGTGACTAAGGGTTTAATTTTTTGTAGTTTTTTCATTGATTTAGTGCTTTAACCCCAATATTACTCTCTAGATGCTAAGATTTGGGTAAGGACTCTTCTGGTGGTTATCTATGACTCCTCACACAATATGACTCCAAATCCAACGTTTAATATAAAACACTTGAACTATGGTGTTCATTGCAAAATGCTGGCAAAAGCAGCATTCAATATAACACGTGCCAAAATAGGCGTTCAACAATCCAAGCTTCAATTTTTCTTTTCCACTTTCCTTTTTTCCTCACATTTTTTTCATTTTTCCTTTTTTCTCTCTCTTTTATTCTCTCTTTTCTTTCTTTTTTCCTCTTTTTTTTGTAGAATGGATTACAAAGATTACACAGATTACGAAAGGTTTGTTGGCTAATACAAGTCTCTTGAAGAAAAAATCAAATTGCAAATGACCTACTTATCTGTCCTATTTAAATACAGTTCGTGTGGCACTTATCATTTAGCATAAAACACAGAAAATCAACAAAAAAAATCACCCAAAGTGTTAAACAATGGTTTTTTGTCATTCAACTTAGAACAAAAGTTTCCCAATGTTCAACACCCTATTCCAGGTAGCTGTATAGAAATACTTTCAGACAGTGATTAAGGGTTTAATTTTTTGTAGTTTTTTCTTTGTTTAGTGCTTTAACACCTATATTACTCTCTAGATGCTTAGGTTAGGGTAAGGACTATTCTGGTGGTTATCTGTGACTCCTCACACAATAGGACTCCAAATCCAACGTTTAATATGAAACACTTGAAATATGGTGTTCATTGCAAAATGCTTGAAAAAGCAGCATTCAATATAACAGGTGCCAAAATTGGCGTTCAACAATCCAAGCTTCGATTTTTCTTTTGCTCTTTCCTTTTTCCCTCTCATTTTCTTCTTTTTTCCATTTTTCACTCTCTTTTTTTCTATCTTTTTTTCTCTCATTTCTTTCTTTTTTCCTCACTTTTTTCTAGAAAGGATTACAATGATTACACAGATTACGAAAGGTTTCTTGGCTAATGCTGGTCTCTTGAAGAAAAAATCGAATTACAAATGACCAACTTATCTGTCCTATTTAAATACAGTTCCAGTGGCACTTATCATTTAGCATAAAACACAGAAATTCAACAAAAAAAATCACCCAATGTGTTAAACATTGGATATCTGTCATTCAACTTAGAACAATAGTTTCCCAATATTCAACACCCTATTCCTGGTAGCTGTACAGAAATAATTTCAGACAGTGATTAAGGGTTTAATTTTTTGTAGTTCTATCTTTGATTTAGTGCTTTAACACCTATATTAATCTCTAGATGCTTAGGTTTGGGTAAGGACACTTCTGGTGGTTATCTATGACTCCTCACTCAATAGGACTCCAAATCCAACGTTTAATATAAATCACTTGAAATATGGTGTTCATTGCAAAATGCTTGCAAAAGCAGCAATCAATATAACACGTGCCAAAATAGGCGTTCAACAATCAAAGATTCGATTTTCCTTTTCCTCTTTCCTTTTTTCCTCTCTTTTTTTTCTTTTTTCCATTTTTGTCTCTCTTTTTTTCTCTCTTTTCTTTCCTTCTTCCTCTTTTTCTCTAGAAAGGATTACAAAGATTACACAGATTTCGAAAGGTTTGTTGGTTAATACAAATCTCTTGAAGAAAAAATCAAATTACAAATGACCTACTTATCTGTCCAATTTAAATACAGTTCCTGTGGAACTTATCATTTAGCATAAAACACAGAAATTCAACAAAAAAACTCACTCAATGTGTTAAACACTGGATATCTGTCATTCAACTTAGAACAATAGATTCCCAATGTTCAACACCCTATTCCAGCTAGCAGTACAGAAATCCTTTCAGACAGTGATTAAGGGTTTAATTTTTTGTAGTTTTTTCTTTGATTTAGAGCTTTAACACCTATATTACTCTCTAGATGCTTAGGTTTGGGTAAGGACTCTTCTGGTGGTTATCTATGACTCCTCACACATTAGGACTCCAAATCCAACGTTTAATATAAAACACTTGAAATATGGTGCTCATTGCAAAATGCTTGCAAAAGTAGCATTCAATACGACACGTGCCAAAATAGGCGTTCAACAATCCAAGCTTCGATTTTCCTTTTCCTCTTTCCTTTTTTCCTCTCTTTTTTTTCTTTTTTCCTTTTTTCTCTCTCTTTTTCTCTCTTTTCTTTCTTTTTTCATCTTTTTTTCAAGAAAGGATTACAAAGATTACACAGATTACGAAAGGTTTGTTGGCTAATACAAGTCTCTTGAAGAAAAAATAAAATTACAAATGACCTACATATCTGTCCTATTTAAATACAATTCCTGTGGTACTTATCATTTTGCATAAAACAAAGAAATTCGACAAAAAAAATCACCCAATGTGTTAAACACTGGATATCAGTCATTCAACTTAGAACAATTGTTTCCCAATGTTCAACACCCTATTGCTGGTAGTTGTACAGAAATACTTTCAGACAGTGATTAAGGGTTTAATTTTTTGTAGCTTTTTCATTGATTTAGTGCTTTAACACCTATATTACTCTCTAGATGCTTAGGTTTGGGTAAGGACTCTTCTGGTGGTTATCTATGACTCCTCACTCAATAGGACTCCAAATCCAACGTTTAATATAAAACACTTGAAATATGGTGTTCATTGCGAAATGCTTGCAAAAGCTGCATTCAATATAAAACGTGCCAAAATAGGCGTTCAACAATCCACGCTTCAATTTTCCCTTTCCTCTTTCCTTTTTTCCTTTCTTTTTTTCCTTTATTCCTTTTTTCTCTCTCTTATTTTCTCTCTTTTTCCTTTCTTTCTTCCTCTTTTTTTTTCTAGAAAGGATTACAATGATTACACAGATTACGAAAGGTTTGTTGGCTAATACAAGTCTCTTGAAGAAAAAATCAAGTTACAAATGACCTACTTATCTGTCCTATTTAAATACAGTTCTTGTGGCACTTATCATTTAGCATAAAACATAGAAATTCAATAAGAAAAATCACCCAATGTGTTTGACATTGGATATCTGTCATTCAACTTAGAACAATAGTTTCCAAATGTTCAACACCCTATTCCTGGTAGCTGTACAGAAATACTTTCATACAGTGATTAAGGGTTTAATTTTTTGCCGTTCTTTCTTTGATTTAGTGCTTTAACACCTATATTACTTTCTAGATGCTTAGGTTTGGGTAAGGACACTTCTGGTGGTTATCTATGACTCCTCACACAATAGGACTCCAAATCCAACGTTTAATATAAAACACTTGAAATATGGTGTTCATTGCAAAATCCTTGCAAAAGCGGCATTCAATATAACACGTGCCAAAATTGGCGTTCAGCAATTCAAGCTTCGATTTTTCTTTTCCTCTTTCCTTTTTCCCTCGCTTTTTTTTCTTCCTTCCTTTTTTCTCTCTCTTTTTTTCTCTCTTTTCTTTCTTTTTTCCTCTTTTTTCTCTAGAAAGGATTACAAAGATTACACAGATTACGAAAGGTTTGTTGGCTAATACAAGTCTCTTGAAGAAAAAATCCAATTACAAATGACCTACTTATCTGTCCTATTTAAATACAGTTCCTGTGGCACTTATCATTTAGCATAAAACACAGAAATTCAACAAAAAAAAATCACCCAATGTGTTAAACACTGGATATCTATCATTCAACTTAGAACAATAGTTTCCCAATGTTCAACACCCTATTCCAGCTAGCAGTACAGAAATACTTTCAGACAGTGATTAAGGGTTTAATTTTTTGTAGTTTTTTCTTTGATTTAGTGCTTTAACACCTATATTACTCTCTAGATGCTTAGGTTTGGGTAAGGACTCTTCTGGTGGTTATCTATGACTCCACGCACAATAGGACTCCAAATCCAATGTTTATTATAAAACACTTGAAATATGGTGTTTATTGCAAAAGCAGCATTCAATATAACACATGCCAAAATAGGCGTCCAACAATCCAAGCTTCGATTTTTCTTTTCCTCTTTCCTTTTTTCCTCTCTTTTTTTCCTTTTTTCTCTCTCTTTTTTTCTCTCTTTTCTTTCTTTTTTCCTCTTTTTTTTCTAGAAACGATTACGTAGATTTCGAAAGGTTTGTTGGCTAATACAAGTCACTTGAAGAAAAAATCAAATTACAAATGACCTACTTATCTGTCCTATTTAAATACAGTTCCTATGGCACTTATCATTAAGCATAAAACACAGAAATTCAACAAAAAAAATCACCCAATGTGTTAAACACTAGATATCAGTCATTCAACTTAGAACAATAGTTTCCCAATGTTCAACACCCTATTCCAGGTAGCTGTACAGAAATACTTTCAGACAGTGATTAGATTTTTTGTAGTTTTTTCTTTGATTTAGTGCTTTAACACCTATATTACTCTCTAGATGCTTAGGTTTGGGTAACGACTCTTCTGGTGGTTATCTATGACTCCTCACACCATAGGACAAAATTTCGGTTTTGGTTACCACCCCATTACCTCAACTCCTAAAGGCCTTTGAGGGAGCTTGAGCACACTTAGATCTCTACCCCGTAGAGGCAAAGTCCTGTGTACTTGAATTAGTCGAGACACTTGCGTATCGAACAAGCAAACCAAAGCGAACCATAGAAGGAGGGAGAGGGAATGCAATTCTTAACTTTGGATTCTAATTTGTTTTTTCAAAATTTAAGGGAGGAAAGAGTGATTCTTGCTGAAACAAATGACAACACAAACACCTCCTCTAAATCCTTTGCAACAGGGGTGCTCAGGATTTAGGTGGTTATTTTCATAACCCAAGATAAGACTCAAACAAATAGTTCTTGTGTGGGCCAATAAAGTCACAAAGAAATCAATTTTCTTTTATGTTTTTTTTTTTTTGAAAAGCACCTAAATCTCAAGGTTCCAGTCTTTATGGCGATAACCGATCACCTCACACTTTAGTCTTTAGGGTAGTTGTGAAAGGAAAATAAAATAAATTTTGAAAATAGCAGGGGATTCTGTTTAGAATTGTTGAACGCTTAAGATGGGGCATTCATTGTTGAACACCCAAAGACAAGTGTTTAACGTACTGATAGATATTTTTCAGCAAAATTTGGCCTTTTTTACTCAACCACCCCTACTCTCTAGAATCAGAAACTAAAGGATGGGTGATTGCATGCAATTTGAAGCATATGAAAGCCAAAACAATCAAGAGATCCTAGTGCCTCAAAACACTATGAGGAATTTCGCCATGATCTTGAAAAATTTGTGAAATAAAAAAAATGATATTACAAGGAAAGAGAAGAAAAAAGAAGATAGGGTGCTTACCTTAGCATAAGGGCACTTTTAGTTGTCCCATCGTGATCTCTAGTCTATGGATGCAGAGATTTTTTGAAGGGAAGTGGGGGTGTGCGCTCCATGCAGTTGATGCATTTTTCAACTTTGCTTGTGTCTCTCGTTTTATGTCTAACTTCTTCCCTCCACATAGGTTGAAGATAGTGTGATCACTACTCTTGGTTCACTACTAGTTGGCCCTCAAGATGCCAAGAGAGATGTGAAAATGGTGGTTCTGCTAATTTAGGACAACACCAACATTGCCTAAAGGTTCCTATGTAGATGAACATCTTATTCTTCTTCTTTCCCTTGCAAAACTGAGTTAAAATCTGAGGGTTTTATCCCCCCAGTTGCGATTAATATGAAATGCCAAACTATGATAATGAAGGAAATGAAATGCTATGTGAAAAATACAAGAAAGAAAGAATCCCCTTTTCTATGGAACACGAAGTATCAATGAGACGCGATCAGAGTCGATAGTAGACTTAGATTTTTCAAACTCTAGTACCTCTCTCCTGTATGATCTCTTCTCACGATAATTCTTCTTTTTTGGATAATTTTTTGGATCCCCCTAGCAAGGAGGGGTGCCCACCTATTTATAGGGGTGTGGAAAGGTCCCTAAATGGCAAGGCTTTCAAAAATGGAAGTTATAGCATAGAATTTCCATCTTTGAGATGTTGAACGCCCAAAAGAAGGCGCTCTATGTAGAACGCCAATAAATGACCGTTCCATAATCATGGAATGCAAAAAACCAAGTGTTCTACACCCTTTCGGCATAACTTGCCAGCTAGGAGTGGATAATCATCAATTAATGACTTATTGAAGCTTGATTAGGCCCTAATTAAGCCCAACAAGATTGACAAACATCTAAAAATAGTAACAATTCAAAATTCAAACTTTGACAATTAAAGAAAGATGCAAATGTGGAGGGCTTGAATCGCCAAGTGTAGAATGCTCAAAATTGGGCGTTCTAAGTAGAATGCCTGGATGACAGCGTCCTACACTCCCTGATAGCTAACTTGCCAAATCTATACAAAAGATCATTCGGGCAGAGATTGGTAAAATCAAGGAACATTGATGATCTCTATCAAAGGCAAATGACGTTGATTTCAGATGCCATCCAAAAAGGTAAGTGGGCTGAAAAGACAAGAAATGGGCTATGGGTTATAAAACGCTATGTCTAGTCGTTCAATGTAGAACGCCCATATTGAGGCATTCAACATTGAACATTGCACTTTTGACGTTCTATACCCTGGAAATGTTGTATAGGCCCATGAGTTGGGGAGATGCGACTCTAAGGTGGGAGCTGGTTATACATTGGTTCAAAGGGGATTGGGGAGTGACAAAATAGGATATCTACAACAGATACAACCCAACGTGTGAGGGCTCGTTCCACTGAACCATGTCGTCCAACCCTCAAAGCATGTAGGCATAGCTCACGCTGCCCCGGTCATAGCAGCCTAGCTAATCAACATCAGCTATGTACATCAGCCACTCAGCTAACATGCAATAGCCAAAAATGTCACAAAAGATCAGGTTGAGCAGCTCAAGTACGAAATGGTGAAGAACGAATTTCGCCTCTCTCGACCCAAGAGCTAGGTCTGGCCAGTACTTGTCCCACTCCCACAACAAGATGTAGCAAAAGTAGTACGCAAAGCGGGTCAGTGGTGAAAGCTTATGGCCTAACAAACAGGGGACCATTGAGAAACCTTGCATCATCTTCCCAACCTTGGGCTCCCTATCGAACAACAAACCAATCAGTAAGGTCCAGTGCTTCGAAAGAAGAGCCATTTCTCCAAATGGTAGATGGAAAGTATGTGTCTTGTGCCTCCAATGCTCTATCAGGCAAGAAAGAGTTGATAATGCCCATGGATCACGTACAAGAATCTGCAATAGACTGCCAAATGAACTGTGGTGCAATAGGAAGTCTCGAAGAAAAATGTAACGCCCCGATCCCGGGCACGCTACCAAAACACAGTATCAAGTATAATTACACTAATTACAGAAACAACAAATGACTGTAACTAAGGCTTACCTTCAGGATCACAATGTGCGGTTAAAAGCTCCAACTCCTGCACCGGAACTCGGCTGCACATGGCCTACACTTGAAAACCAAATAGCACGCATGAGTGACATCTAAGTCACCCAGTACGCGCTCCAAAACATACAAACCACAAAACCTCGGCAAAACCATAAATCTCACTTTTTCAAAACTTGGTTTTCTCTTTTTTAAAATCATCCTTTCTTTATTAAACAACAACTTGGGAATTCAATCCCAATCCATGCTTTTTCAAAAGCCATGTTTTCTTTTCTTTTCTCAAAACATTTGGAAATTCATTCCAAAACCACTTTTTCTTACAAAATATTCCTTTACATTTCTTTCAAAAACCTTTCGGAATTCATTTTTCCAAAACATTCCTGTGACCGTGCCCGACCCGGAGAGGAGGGGTGGGGAGGAGAGACCACAGCCATGCCGAGACGGCGAAGGCGCAAGGATAAAAGAAAAGAAAAGGGAGTCGCCACCTAGTCTTGTAAGGGAAAGACGATGAAAATCACAAAAGGATGAATGCATGTGATGCAGATGGGAAGGCTGAATGTCTGCTAACCAGAGGATGGGTAAGGATTCCTATTACGCACGAGGAAGGTGTTAGGCACCCTCGTACGCCTGAGAAACTCGGTCATTCTAGTCCAAATGCTTGCTAAAGGTTTGATGAATGTTTGCTAAACCTGGATCATGCTCTAATCATGCTAATGTGTATGGATGTGACATGACTAAACGAACATGCAAAACAGTGTATGAAATCATGAGAAAATCGTGAAAATCAAAAGGGAAAAAATAATCCGCGGTAGGGACAAATGTCGGCCCTCGGGCCTGTCACTATACTCCTTGAGGCGATGAAATCCAAATCAAGTCAAGAACATGAGATGTAGGATCAAAACTAGTCAAATCGGATAAAGGATGAGAAACTCTGAAGGCAGGATGAATCGGAATCATGTAAAAAGTCATGAAAATCGAAAATGAGAAAATAATCCGTAGTGGGGACAAATGTCGGCCCTCGGGCCTTTCACTGTACGCCCTGAGGCGATGAAATCTAAATCAAATCAAAAACATGAGATGTAGGATCAAAAACTAGTCAAATCGGATAAAGGATGAGAAACTCTAAAGGTAGAGTGAAGAAAGAAACCATAGATGAAAGGCATGGGATGTCGGCTTGCTAAATAAGGATAAATGGGAAAAAAAGATAAAAAACAGCAAGGATAAGTGCCTGAATGTGCAAAAACTCTAGAAAATGGCTTAGACATGGACAATGCAAGGCTAAATGCACAGAATGTGGTGTATGCTCATGAATTGGAGACATAGGGGTAATTTGGTCATTTCCCCTGGCTTGATGTGTCAAGTG
>JAMKQA010043831.1:0-13674 GCA_024699735.1 Posidonia australis | reverse complement strand
AAGAATTCCAACAGAGTCAGGGGAGGGGGCACTAAGTTGCAGGAGTGAGGAAGACCTAGTCCAAACATTTTTCCCCGTCCTAGAGGTTTTCCCAGTCCTAGCCCCACGTCATCCCTTAGTAGTTTTGAATGACTTTTTGTTAGGGGGAGGAGCTTTCTGGACAGGACTAGAAGAGGGTCGAGAAGGCCAGGCAGCAGGGGAGGGTCCACAGATGTCCCAACTAGGTTTGAACTTAATGGGGTACACAATACGGCTAAAAGCATAAAAGCGAGTATCAGGCAGGTCTTTCCCATGGTGAATCATAATCCGACAACGAGCGAAGCTTTGTTGTTTGGCTCGGTCTATAGTGAAGTCAACTTCCAAAAGGTCGACGAACTCAGCAACCATGAACTTGAATATGTCCACGTTCCATAGGTGGTGGGGAATACCTTCTAATCTAACCCAGACACCCTCCTCTCTTAGGGTAAATACCGCATTAAATTGAGGAGTCCATTGAGTAAAGGAGGCAGATAGAGTTTGCAGAGAGGAACCATATAGATTAAGGGTGTCGATTTTAATCTTAGGGCAAGGGAACCTAAGAAGGAACTTTCCTGAGGCTGAGTCCTTGACTTCCACCCCAGAGGCTAGGGGCCAGTTAGAGGCTATGTGGTGTTCAAGAAGCTCCTTAGTCAGCTGTCTGGAGTTGGCAGAGACAAGTGCACAGCAGGAGAGAGAGAGAGAAGTAGATCGCAGGTGGCTTCCGTTGGAAGGATAATGGTAGGGTTATAAGGGGAGAGACCCGCCATGCTGGGGACCGGAGAAGCAGACTACCTTACTGCCTGAAAAAATTTACAGATCGCCACAGAATGAGAAGGGGAGAGGCAATGAAAACAGAGTCCACAGTATCTACAGTTGTTCTTGTTATGACCGAGAAGGCCACAACTAAAACAACGACCGGAGGCGCGACAGAAATCTACTAGGGGAGGGCAGGACTTCCGGCGATTCACAGTGGTCCACTCAGCCGAAACAGCCAAAGGTTGAGGAACTTCGCTCCGTTGAACAGGGAAGCGGTCAGAAGGAGGAGGGGATGCAAGAGGAGTGAATCGCGAGCCAACTAAGAGTGAGGGAGTAGGTGAATCAGGGATATCAGAACAAATCCCTGTGTCAGAAGAGCGTAATAATATTTGCTCAGAAATATCACTGTAGTGGGATGTCGTGGGAGATGGAAGGTCTGCGCACGAAATCGACTAGCAGAAGGCGTGAGACACAATTGGGCGGCGACATAAATGCCTAATGTCAGAAGATCGCCCAAAAGCCCTAGAGTGCAGGGGAAAATCTGTCGTAATATGGGATACGAGAGAAGCGTTGAGTGGCGCCGAATCGGCCTCAGAATTAACGCTAGGCACGTAATAAGGATCCATAATGACACTCCCCGAAAGAGGAGAGGAAGGCGTAACTAAATTAATCTGGGGTTTAGGATAATCCAGCGTGATTATCGAAATTTGAAAAGCGGAGTAATTCCACACAGAACTCGAGACAGACTTTGCAGCGACAGAGGGCCTGACAGAATCACAGGCGGTTCGCAGACCAGACGTTTCCATCAAGGAGGCGTAGGGAATGTTTTTCCGACGGTTGCCCACCGGAGGAAACCCGTCGACCGACAATACAGAGAGAACCATGGGATCAGAAGGAGAGGAGAAGAGTTGATGGTAGGAGGCAGTTTCTGCTTGGGCCAGAGACCGGTCCAAGGGAGCAGTTGCTTCCAGGGAAAGGGCCTTATGAGAAGCGAGATCACCAGAGAACTGAGATGAGGCCAGTACCTCCAGCAAGGTTGACTCTGCAGAACGACCAGAGCTAGGGTCCTCGTAAAGCGTGACGGAGAACGAGAGACTTCTCCGATCAGACAAAAAGGGAGCCAGATCTAAGCTCAGATGGCAATGAGCCAAACAGATTAACCAGCTAAAAGATAAAACTTTAATATGCATAAAACAATCCACAGACATAGTAGTATTAAGGGCATAAGGGATGGAAGATGAAGAACTATCATAAACCAGCACCTTTAATGAACCAAAAGAGCAAAAAAAATTGTCAGATCCGCCCAAAGTAGATAGATCCCGATCGAAATGCCGGATCTAAGGGCAAGACCTCTACCGAAGGGGGCAATCTGCCGACGAGGGAAGATTTCCCTCGCAAGCAGAGGCAAGGGGGAAGGGGAGCACCCCAGCGCAACTTACCTGCGAGGAAGGGGTTGCTGGCGGGGAGAAGCTAATGCCCACAGAAGAGGAGCTCTTGTTCGATCTGCGATGCTTTTTACGGATCGGAGCTGCGCAAGGGACGTCCTCCTCCTCCAGGAGTCTCTCCTTGAAGGCTTCCCAGTCGAAGGAGGTGGCATGGCGGAGAAGGACACGGGAGCGACGACTAGGGTTTCTAGAACGCATTTCTTGTTCTCGTATTACTATTATTTTAAACTATAGTAGAGTATCTTCTTTTCTGTTGATCTTTCCTTCTTTCAATCCTGAGGTTTGTTGGCAAAAAATGAAATTAGCAATATTATAATTGACACCACTCATTGGTTTTTTCCTTCATATTTACTCGTTCTACATTCATTTCATTTGAAGCATTAATTCTAGAGACTCAACTGATTCTTTTCTTGAAATTTGTCTTTTACATCCGTGATTTCCATCCATATCATGAGTATTGAAGGCATATTTATTTAGGTGGATGCCCACGTGATGTATCCTGTATTTCTTTAATATTTGCATTTTGTTTAACAAAGACTTATTAAAACTAATTGTTTTAAATTTATTTAGATGTTGATGTGTGTTTGTATTGTTGCTTTGTGTTTATATTGTTAATGTCTGTTTTCCGTCCATATCATAATTTTTGTTATATATTTCAATGTTATTTAGGGATTCATTGAATTAAAAATAGATATATCAATGCATTATTGTATTTAATAATATATAATATAAGAGAAAAAATACTAAAATTTTTCTATTTTTTTAATGACACATAACACCTTAGGTGCCACAGTTGTACGCCTTAACACTTTAATAAGTATGATTGAAAGTCTGCTTCTATGAGAGTCATCTACAAAACAAGGAATGCCTGATATTGAAGAAATTGTGCTTCTTGAATAAAAAGTTGAGAGGATCTAAGTCTAACTATTCCACTAGCTTTATGGAGAACATTCCTCGCTTTTAAATTTACATAATAGAAAATTTCTCTTGACGTTCACTGCTGGGCAAACTAAAATTCAGGTGTTTTTGAGGTGACTAATGGAAGAAGTTAATTTTTAGATCATTTGTTAGAAGCTAGTTTGTATGGAGAATGGTAGAGATTTGTTTAACAAAATAATGATCTATTGTAGATTCTGATTTACTTATTTATGTCAAAAGACAAATATATGTATATCCTGTAAAAAATCCTTTTGAAATGTATAAGGGTAGTTTTGGTAAAAAAAGTTAAGATTTTTAGATAATATAATGCATTGTATACTACTAGTTCTAGTATTTAAGGGAACATTTATACATTTTTTAACCAAAAATTGCATCCAATCGACTTCTCCAAATGAAATACTATTAGTAGTTGGTAGCTTTTTGTGCCATTAGAAGGTTTATTTGGAGGTAATTCTAGATTTATTTATTTTTTGGCCACTCTCAAAATATAGATACCTAGACGTTGCCCAACAACTATCCCAAACATATCCATCAACAATCCAATTTTGAAGAGAGACATGTAATTCAAGCCATCTTCTAGCACTAGACACTCTTTCGTAAAATACAGGGAAAAAGTTGAGAAGTTTTTTTTTTTTTGAAAATGATAATATATATATGTATTAATTTAAAAAATACTTGGTAAGTATACAAACTACGAAAATGGTATCAGTTTCTTTCCTTCCAGTGTCCGAGGAGTCGAAAATATAAGTTTTATAGCATGGAGAGGACAAAGTGGCAAGATACAAAATAGAGGTCAAACATCGAAAAAACAACCGACGACTACCATGGGGAAGAGGAGGTCGTCTGCGGTGGAAATCCCAGATGGGTGGTGGATCAAACTACGGCACCAGTGGTTCTCAGGAAGTAATCCGGTCCTTCTTCATTCTCTCTACCAATTAATTCTTGTCCTCCACGACCACCATGGGGAAAGGGAAGTTGTCTTGGGTGCTGTTGCTTCTCGTGTTCTGCCTGCAAGTCCTGGCGTTGTATTCCCAGGAGCACACGACATGCAGTTTTGTGGATTTGGAGGCTCTGAAAGGTTTCATGGGCGGCATGGACTCCGGCACCCTCCAAGGTTGGTACCTCAATTCTTCCGGTAGTTGATGCCGATGGCCCGGTGTCACCTGCGGTTCCTCTTCGAGGAGCCTCCCCAGGGTGGTTGGATTGAATCTCACGAGCATGGAGCTGAATGGGCCGGTGTCCAAATCGTTGGCTGGGTTAGATGAACTGAGAACGCTGGATCTCTCCAACAATTCCCTCACCGGAGCCGTGCCGGCGGTTGTGTTCCAGCTGCCGCTGCTCGAAGTCCTCGACCTCAGCTTAAACAAATTATCCGGCGGCCTTCCGGCGGATTCCCGTCTACCGTCCATCCGTGCCTTCAACATCTCCTTTAATTCCTTCAATGGTACCTACCCCTTCCTCGCCGGCTCGGCCAACCTCACGCGCTTTGACGTCTCTTCCAACAGGTTCAAAGGCATTGTCAATGCCAGTATCTGCAATTCATCACCCAAACTCCAGACTCTCCACTTGTCGTCTAACATGATCTCCGGTGCCTTCCCTGTTGGTTTCGGCAACTGCCATGCCCTTGAGGTCCTGAGGCTGGACTCCAACGCTTTCTCGGGAAGTCCGCCGGAGGATCTCTTCGGCATATCGTCGCTGAAGGAGTTGTATCTTCAGGACAACTTGTTCGCCGGTGAGCTCAGCCCAAGAATCGGCAATCTCTCCAATCTCATCTCGTTGGATCTCTCTACCAACAACTTCTCCGGCTCCATTCCTGATGTGTTCGGGAAGTTGGGCAAGTTGGAATCCTTCTGTGCTTCGTCCAATAGTTTAAGTGGTGGCTTGCCCCCGTCCTTGTCGAGCCTCGCTGCAGTCCGGGTGATACTCTTGATGAACAATTCTCTCGACGGCAAGATCAATCTCGACTTCAAGGCGATGACAAAACTGAGCTCGATGGATCTCGGCTCGAACATTTTCAGCGGAGAGATCCCTGCTGCACTCTCCTCCTGTGTGGAGCTGAAGACACTGAACCTTGCCAGGAACAGGCTCCACGGAGGAATCCCCGAGAGCTTCAGGAATCTCAGCGCGCTCTCGTTCCTGTCACTCTCGAACAATTCCTTGTCGAACATCTCTTCGGCTCTGAGGATCCTACAGCATAGCCCCAGCCTCTCGGCCATGGTGCTCACCATGAACTCATTCCATGGCGAGACGATGCCTGCGAATGGGATTCATGGATTCAAGAACCTCAGTCTCCTTGTCATCGCCAACTGCGGCCTCGTCGGTCCTGTCCCGGAATGGTTGGGCCTGTGTAGCAAGCTGCAGCTATTGGACTTGTCGTGGAATCGCTTTGGTGGGAGCATCCCTTCCTGGTTTGGAAATCTTGACTCCTTGTTCTACCTCGATCTATCCAACAATTCCCTAAGTGGAGACATCCCCGAGGAACTGACCCGCATGAAGAGGCTGATTAGGAGCAACCCGCAATTGGGATCTTCTTCTCCTGCCAATGTCCCGTTCTTCAGCTGGAAAAAACAAGGTGAGAGGAGTTTGCAGTATAATAAGGTCAGCAGCTTCCCACCATCATTGATTCTCAGCCACAACAAACTTGATGGGTCGATCTCCCCTCGGTTTGGGAACCTCATGAAACTCCATGTGCTTGATCTCTCCCAGAATAATTTGACGGGAACGATCCCTGAAGAATTGTCGGGCATGACCAGTTTAGAGAGCCTGGATTTGTCATACAATCAGCTCACCGGGTCCATCCCTTCGTCTTTGAATAATCTCAGTTTTCTATCGACATTCAACGTGGCGTATAACGAGCTGTCGGGCCCGATCCCAACTGGTGCTCAATTCTCAACCTTCGCTAACTCTAGCTTCGTTGGGAACCCCGGTCTCTGTGGGGAATATTATGCCCCCTGCGATGCAACAAGTGACGTTCAATTGGCCAACGGCCGGAGAAAGAACAGAGGTATTATATGTGGCATGGCTTTGGGTATTATAATTGGCATGCCATTGGGTATTATAATTGGCCGACGACCGATTGTGAAGTTCTAGGAAAGAGTACAGGAGTAGTAGTCAATATTCTAAATAATTACAGGAAAATTCAGCAGTAAATATCTGAATACCTTTGTCTTCCCGTAGAAGTTGACTTTTGAAAGTTTACAGTAAAAATTAAATTATAAATTACTTCTAAAAATCTTATTTTTCAAATAAAGATCCATTAATGAGGTTCTACCAATATATAAATTACATATTTACTTCTGCAAACTCTCTTTTCTCTCTCCCTCTTTCATGTGCGAAATCCTTTCCTTTCTTTCCTTCACTTCCTCCTCTTTCTTTCTCCTTCCTATGTCAAACTCAAATTTCACTTCCTTTCGTCATCTCCTTCTCCTTTCCTCTTCATTTTCTCCTCCACCTTTTGTCCACTCCCAAATACCAACCCCCATCTCCTCCTCCTTCACCCCCTCTCCACCTCCTCCTCCATCTTTGACTCCGACCTCTGCACGTACTTAGGCTACATGACCCTCCTCTTGGGCTATGCCACTGCTATGTGCAACTCCTTCCCACTCCCCGACGACGCCAAGCACAAGAAAGCCCAAATCTTCCACTACACCCCGCTCCCAAAGGACCTCCTCTTACTCTCCATCCACCATCAAGTCCATTGCTGTCACCATCAGGTCATGTACAGTTGTTTACGCCACTCACAGTCGTGCATCGTGGGGATGAATCAAGTGTAGAGCCAATCCGCTATCATCATCTGCATGGAAAACCTTGCCGTTGTCGTGAAATCCCTCGCTGTTGCCGTAAAATCACTCGTCGTCGTCATACACATGATCTGTATGAACACATTCTTGTCTGTATTTTTTTGTTTCATTTTTTATGTATTAAAAAAAGTATATTCATAACTACAATGAAATGTAGGAACACGTTACTGAAAAAATTAAGCCTTACAAAAATGATAGAAATTTTTGGTTCAATGGCAGGAGAAGGGAAGTTACCCGGTTGAGTCGATAAAGTGAATCTTTGACACATTTTTAAAAAATTCACACATTAGGTTATTACATTAATAAGCAATCATTTCTATTTCACTCTCAAGATGAAGAACAAACCACAGTCCATTCTCAAGAGGCAATTGAGACTCCAATCCCAAACAAAAGATAACAAGTTAGAATTCTAATCCTAATATATCTAGATAACAACAAATCCAATCTAATAATATAAATAACCAACCCAATAACGGGATCAACCAGAGCATTGTGGTTTCACTAGGGTTTTAATCTTATTGCCATTAAAAAAAAAACTTTTCAAAAAGAATTAATCTTAAAAAATTTATTTACATAATTGCAGTCAGCTGTAGAAACACATTCTTGAAAAAGTTAATCAATATTACAGAATTTTTTGTTTCATAAGTGCAATGAAGGAGAAAGGGGATCTAGTTGGGAATACACGATTAAATTGGAATGACAATGAAGAAGAGTATACCATTGAAAAGAAATTTAAAGATGATCAAAACTCAAAAGATGAAATAGAACTTGACGAGCATATACAATGTCTGAGCGATATAGACATATATTTGTAAAAGTAGTATAAAGAAGATGGTCACAGTTTTCATGACAAATTGATTGAAAGGGAGCTGTCTGAGATTGGTTTGAATGGTGACCTTATGTTGATTCAAAATATATAGCTTCAAATATTTTAACATTTGAACTATCTTTCACCTATGTAGTTTTGTTGACATTTAAACTATCTGTAATCTCATATTAACTGAGTTGTTGTTGATTGGTGCCTATCAAAACTGATGTTCACAACAAAACCTTAGTTGAAGAATGACAACAAAATTGCAATGATTATGAACCTTTGTGATGATTATGTGTAAGCTTATGAATTTGAGAACTAGATTACGTTGTTCTGTGTTTTACTGAATCATCTTTTACCAATTTCATGTTCTTGTAAAAATTCCTTTCTTTAGTTAGCCTGGTACTTGGTTTCCTACTTTAATGTTTTTATTTACTTAAAAGTTAGGAGGTTGTCTCCAACCACTAGCTCCACCCAAGTCCTTTTTTGTTGTTAACGGTTGAGATAGATATTATTTCTTCGGCTTCAATGTCAGATAAGAAATACAAAGTTCAGTAATATTACAGACCCTTAGGCTATACAGTCTCCAAAAATCCATATTGTACCATATAAGACACCATATAGCTCAAGATATTTATCAAAAATGGGACGAAGAAGTATTGTATCAAAAAATGTATTTTTCTATATGAACCAACTTCCTTCCTTCATCCATTCATATCATCCTGGGCTGCCTCTCCTCTTGGTGCATGGGAGGAAGGAATAGAAGCTGGTGCAGCAAGAGGCTCCTCAGACTGTGGTGTCATTGCAGTTACAAACTGCAACATTCTACTTTCTCAAAACCTGGTACAAGATTTTCCACCCAAAATTGCATCAAACATATAATAACAGTAATAATTCCAAAAGTTGACTTAGTAATATTGCGAAAAATCCTATAATTTCACTCTCTCCAAATCAACCAGAGAATGATCTGGAGTAACAAAGTCCACCTAGTAAAAGGCATTGCAGAATCTCAATTTTTCCCAACCTGCACCCAATCGACGAACCCGAGATGGAGTCGTCGGAGCAGAAGCAATGTTCGCGTAGATCTGCAAGATGTAGATCTGCTAGAATGCGTAGTCCAGTTGAACAGAGGAAGGAAGGAGAGAGAGACAGATCTGCAAGAGACAGATCTGAGAGGAAGAAGGGCTCGCAGATCTGCAAGAGGTAGATATGAGAGGATGCACAAGTAAATTTTGAGACATTGATCCCGCAATAATGGCATTCCTGTAATATTCTATGAGCATACAATGGCCCATACAACAAGCACAAAGTCGGAACCAGGGAGGGCGTCGTTGGCCCAGAATGTCGGCACGGTCGCTGTAGGGCGCGAGCTCACCACCCTAAGAGGCAAAAATAAGTAAAGGGGGGGCGAGAGAAGTACCATTTTGCCGCCAATCCTGCCCCTACGCACTGGTGAAGCACCTCTCGCCGGAGCCAGTGCCCTGCGAGCCCTGCACTAGGTCCAGCTTTGGTAGATCTGCGAAGAAGGAGGGAGAGGCAGATCTGCTCCCGCCGCTCCCCCCAGGAGAAGCAACCCCACCCGCCGCCGCTCCCGCGCGCTCCTCCCGCCGTGCTCCCACCGCTCCAAGCCCTAGCCGCCGCTCGTGCAACAGCTACTCCCGCCGCTCGTGCGAGAGGTAGATCTGCGAAGAAGGAGGGAGAGGCAGATCTGCGAGAGACAGATCTACTCCCGCCGCTCCCCCTAGGAGAAGCTACCCAAGCCGCCGCTCCACCCAAGTCTTGCAGAGACTAATACAAGGAATGAGGTGTAAGAAAATGTATCCTCTCTTTAATCAGTAATTATTTGGGAAGCAATAACTAGTTCATGTTGTTCTGTGGTTTGCATCAATCTCTGAAGTTGACAATTTCATTATTCTTCTATTTGTTTTGTTTAATTACATTGGTTCTAGTTTCCCGTCGAAAATTTTCCTAGTGTGGTCAGTGTTGGAAGCTCACTTTCATTTTCTCCATTCAAAATTTGTCGAGGCAATTACAAAGTTCTTGTTATTATTGCTGCTAGTTTTTCCAGAGGACTGAAAAAATGCCTCTTTTTTGTGTTCACAGACTCTCTTCCATTTGTGTAATAACTCCTTTGATTTAAACAAGATATTTGGATTTTGAAGAATTTTAGTTTTGTGTGTTGCTCTTCTATCCTTTTTTTTATACTCTTGCATTCATGATGCTTGTAATGCAGTTTTTCGAGTTTGAGCAAAGTTACTCGCTATGGTTATTGCAGTGGGACTTACTTCTAGATAAAATTTGCATGTTTGCCTCTTTCTTCTCCCTTCCCTTGCTTTTCTGATTCATGTAATCTGTGTAAGTAAATTTCTACATCTAGACAACTAACTACTATGGTGTAGTTGACCAGGAGGAGTGGAATTTCTACTTTTTAAATCTTACGAACTATAAGAAGAAAATATATGCATACCGATATCAAAAAAATTTCTATATCTAGACAGATGGCGACATGGAGTGATGAAAGTGCTCATGTGTAGCTGACTGATACATAGTACCATTTTTTTCAATGGTTTGTACGTAGTTCCATTTTTTATATACGTATCTGAAACTCTGTAAATTGATCTTCGAACAAAAATTACAAAAGGCAAATTTTTGAGGATTCCTGTATATCCCATACATGCAGAAGGCAATTCTATGGGTATCTACATACATGTAGATCAAATATCTTGTTTTTTCTGTATATCCCACGATGGATTTGAGATGCTAGTCTAATAGTTGATCAATATTGGAAGAAAAACGTACGTGACCTTAGAAGGAAAAATGAAAAACAGATCATGAAGAGGAATAATAATAGTCGTAACAGCAGCAGCTCTTTTGGTTGTAGAGTGAAATCATTCACTTCCCACCTTATACACTGCAAATTATAGAACGGGATGTCTTCTTGATCTGCATGCTCTGTAACTTGCTGTCTTCCCATGAAAACCGAAACCAAAAACGAAATATCATAAAACTAGTAGTACTACTAATCACCTGCATTACCTTTGCATTGGCTACACTTAGAAATACCTACTGTTTCTGGGACCTTGTATGCATATACAGTCCCCAAATCTAGGCAAGTCTCATAGTAGATTCTGTGCTCAATGATTGAAGTGGTACAACCGTAACTACTGACATACCAATAAACAAGAGACAGTCTTCGTCAACTGTTGTTGAAATGCATTTATAAATAATTGCAGTTATAAATATATAAAAAAAACATCAAGCATTGCAATTTCCATGAGACTCTACCAATTGTCATATCCTCTTCTTCTTTTTTAACCAAGTTTGGTTTGTTCCCTGAAGTCGTCTTTTCTAAACAAATGTCGATGAAACAAAACATCCTATAATCATTCTATGAAATCCTTTGTTTTCTATTTGATTCCTTTTCTTTAACTTATTTATTTTTCCCCTTTCTCATTGTACTTGGAGACATTTTAATGGAATCTTCCATGTTAAGCCGCTCAGCAAGTAAGGAAAGTATAATAGCATTTTGCAAATCAGTTGATTTACTTTTGCAACACAAGAAAACCATAAAGTCAGTCAACTGAAAAGAAATCATCATGCAATAATAATTGCAAATCAAAAGTAATATTTAAACAAACACGAGCATCATCATTGAAAAAAAATAAGAACAGTTAGAAATAATACATGTAAAAATATAATTGGATCAATACAATATTCTAATTTGAATGCCTTTCACAAGAAAAAACTATTTGATTTCTAATACAATCACGAACTATTTCCATTTCAGTGTCAACGAGTGAATTTGGAATATCATTCATATTCTCACAATCCCCATCATTTGTATAACTATTATTGACATAACAATCTTCATCTTCAAATGCTTCGAGAATTTCATCATTAAATCTTTGTTTCATGATGAAATTATGTATAACCATTGAGGCAACCACAATCTTCACTTGCATTAGGTACGAATAAGGAGCCATTAAGTTAAGAATATTTCAACGCTTATTAAAAATCCCAAAGCATCGTTCTATGACATTCCGCAATGATAAATGCAACATGTTAAACTACTTTTCACTTCCACGAGGAGCAACAACTTGATACTCCAGTATATGGTATCTTATACTTTGATAAGGAGATAAAAAGCCTTTCTTATTAGGATATCCAACATCAACTATGTAGTATTTGTCTATGTATTAAATTATTATACTGTGAGTAATTAAAGAATTGAACAAACAAAGAAATGTGAAAAAATAAAAATCAAATAATAACATATGCGTACCCTTAGGTGGAAACGGGAAATTGTTGTTCGAGTCATACATTACTTGATTCAATACTTTACAGTCGTATGCAATACCCTCCCAACTAGAAGAAACGAAAGTGAATTTCATATTAAAGTTACACACATCAAAAACATTTTATATGCAATATTTTGGATCCTTTCCACTTCTGAAGGCTAACTTTCGTTCTTTTGGAAAAAGTGCATGAATATGGGTGTCATCAATCACTCCAACACAATCTTTGAAAAAAAGGTAATACTTTCCACCGACATAATTTATAATATGTTGTGAAGTTACATATATATTTTCTTTTGGTCTAATCATTTTCGAAACCCATATGCATACCGCATCTAATACAGTATTCACGTACTGACTTATAGTTTGACTAGAATATTGCATTCGACATTGGATGATTATTCAACAAAAACTTTCCAAGTATCTCTTGATAGACATTTTCCTCTAATAATACTACATAGTCAAACAAATACTTGAGGTGGTAGTCGAAACAAACCTTATCATGTCAAGTGATCATATTATGGACAATCTGACTTCTAGTGAATTGTGAATCATGAACATATGTCTTTTTAAAATGATTGTCAATATAATATCATACACATTCCATTATACTTAACAATATAATATCGTCAAAATCCTCCTCATCCAAAATTCTTCCCATTGATTATAATCCATGTCACTCAATTTGCACATATATGCCAAATTTTTGTCATCAGATACCATTTTCAATGATTTCAAAAATAACATGAAATGAATTAAATAATTACAAAACATTAAAAAATTAGATTGAAGAGTGAAGGAAAAAGGGACGCTGATACTGAGTATTCCGGCGATACGCGAGTGGGGCTCCGACGATGGTCAAGCAGGAGAAACACTGTAAGTCTTTTCGATGTCTTTCTCAGCTGTGTCTTCTCCTCTATTTATAGGGGACTCTTGACCATCCCTCCGCCCTCCTCCAACGGCTCTCCTTTCAACCGTTTCGTTTCCGGCCATAAAGGCCTGGTAACCGTTGTATTCAACACGACCATGAATGGATGAAACGGTCGTCCGTTTCACCCTTCATTTGAAATGGTCTTCAATGACCATTACTGACCATTAGTAACATCTCTCACTTGGTCATGAAGACCATGCACAAATTCCATGCACAGAAATGTTTTATTTCCACTTCTACTATCCGTGAAGTGTACATTTTAAATTTTAATTTTTCACTTCCACTATTCATGAGAATGTTCTTCTTTTCCATCATCTATGGAAATGTTCCTTAATCCCATTAAGTTCACGAACTTAATGAATCTTCCCGCTGGAATTCCTTTTATCAAAGGATCAGCAATCATATCTTCCGTAGGAATATAACTCAATTTTATTTCTCCTTCCTTCACTATATCACGAATATAGTGATAGTGTAAGTTAATATGCTGTCCTCTTGAATTATTTGCACCACTAGGTATAAGACTAATTACCTCTTGGTTATCACAATACATCTCCATTGGACCATTTATCAAATTGAGATTTAAATCATTTATAAATCTCCTGATCCAAACTACGTGTGATGCAGCTGCACTACAGGCAACATATTCAGCTTCCTGTGTGTATTTCGCTACACATCCTTG
>JAMKQA010043829.1:0-15002 GCA_024699735.1 Posidonia australis | reverse complement strand
TGGCATTTAGCATATTTCCTGTTTGGATTTGCCTTTGGTTTTCTCTAGATGTCTTCCTGGGCATATCAGGATGATTCCACTCTGTTTTCAACCATTTTCATGCATGATAGCTCATGTTTTGCATGTAGTAAAGCGAGGATGAAAGTCACTCGGTATTTTTTGATCTTTGATCATATTTGTGCAACATCCTTGTACCGGTGCTTGACTCACCGCACGGGTGACCTTTCTGAGCATTAGGACACACCCTACAACCCATGCACCCATGTTTAGCATAGGGCACCACTCATATATAGCATTACATTGCATATCGCCCTCGGGCGTACAGAAAAGGCTGAAAAGTCGACATTCTATACAAGTAAATGAGAAACCCATTGAAAGACTGATTTTCGGGCACACGAGGGTGCCTAATACCTTCCTCGTGCGTAACTGGGATCCTTGCCCATTTCTGATTCATGTAGAGCTTTTCCATTGGTTTTATCGCATGATTTGAATGTTTTTAAGCGATTTTCCTCGTCTTCCATTTTAAAATAGACTACGTGGCGACTCCTGCATTTTTTACTATTATTTTTATTATATCGCCGGCATGGTTACACACACACACACACACACACACACACATATATATATATATATATGTATATTACAGAACACGGGTGATTCGGCATGCCGAACTAGGTTCGACATACTGAATCTCTGTCAGTTTGTATAGGGGCGCCTGGTTTCGGTAGACCGAAAACCTTCGGTCGACCAAAATAGGGGGTTTAAATGTATTCAATATACCGAATAAGTGATTTTCGGTTTATCGAATGTTAATTTGGTCTGCCGTGTTTATCCCTTGGCCCATATGAATAAATGGGCATAAATGATGGAAATAAATGGTTTTAAAGGGATAATGAGCATGTGTTAATAGTATTTTCTCTATATAAATGGCATGAAGGAATATGGAACCCCAAATAAGTAAATTTGAGAATGGTTTTGGGTTTAAAACACAGAGAATGAATAAAAGTGGTTAATGTGTGGTTTTGAGTAATCTTGGGCGTGAGACCCAATTTATGATTTTAAAGCATGGTTTTAAATGAATTGAGTAGGGACCCCAGGATAGTCATGTGTTGCATGGATAGATTCCTGCAACGAAAAGAATGAAATGAAAATTGGTTTTGAAAAGAAAAACTTAAAGAGTTTGGAAATAAAACACAAGTAACGTGTTAAGGAACCACGGGGGTTGGTGTCGACAATGTGGGAGGAGTATGAGACTCCAATGAAAGTAATTGTCAGATACGACTGTGGTTACCGAGCTTGAGATGGTGTAGGTTGAGCTTGGGTATATGAGACCTGGGTGTTCGGGTCACCGAGCTCATGATGGTGTAGGCTAGGCCTGGGTATATGAGACCTAGGTGTTTGGGTCACCGATGGTGTAGGTTGAGCTTGGGTTATTGAACCTAGTTGTTTGGGTCACAGATGGGACATCAGATAAAGACGTATCCCTATGCTTATGAAATGAAATTGAGACCGGTTGGCCAAGGCGGTGTCATTCCGCACACGAAATTTCACCGCGGTAGTGCAGGGAGGTAGGGGAATTGGTGTCTTCACCTACTACTTATGTGCCTAGTTACCCCTGATCAAGGTAACATCAATAAAGAAAAATGGAAAAGAATAAGAAAAGTGTTTAGTTTTGTGGAAATGAAAGAAATGTGGTTTGGCTAGGATTGGACTTATGAATGGTCCTAAAATCCTAGAATAATTGTGTTTTAACCAGTTACTAGCTAGTATTTATGATTTTGGTTTTGAGTCCTATGAGGCATTGTGTTTTAGGCTGGACCTAGTCGAGTATTTGAATTTCTCAGAATATGAGAAAGGTTTTGAAAAAGTATAAGAAGAAAGAAAAATATGTTTTGGAAAAGAATATGGTTTTGGGAATGAGCTTCCAAACGTTTTTAAAAGAAAGGAAATGTGAGTTTTGAAAAGAGTGTAGTCTTGGGAACAGATTCTCATGTGATTTCAAAGGAAAAAGAGAATGATGTTTTAAAATGGATTTTCAAAAAGAAAATCAAGTTTTTATATCATAAAGTTGTATTTATAGTGTTTTTGTCAAATTTGGTTGTTTGTGGGTTTGGGGCGCGTACTGGATGACTTAGATGTCAATCATGGTGCTTTGGTTGGTTTTCAAGTGCAGGTCATGTGCAGTCAAGTTCTAGTACCGGAGTAGGAACTTCTAGAGGTGAGCCTTAGTTACAGTTATTTAATTATTGTTGTAATTAGTGTAATTTTGCTTATGATACTGTGATCTTGATAGTGTATCGAGGCGCTACAATTTTATTTTCTATTTTTCACAAATACATTTTCAAATGTAATATGAAAATATAAGATTACATTTGCACTTGACATTAATTATTCATTTATTTGAAATAAACTTTTGAAAAAATTATAAAACTAAATGACTAAAAGTTAAAGGTCCCAAAATATTATTACATATTAATATTATTAGCCCTTACATTTAAGAAATTTTAAATATATTTACTCTAAGAAATATTAAAGAATCTAGTGTATATATGACTTAGGGTGTATATGAAAAAGTCACATGATTTACTAGTAGCAGGTTAAAAATTAGTAGCATATTATGGATATGGGGAGTTTTACATTTCTAAGGGCATATTCTCAAACAAATTATAGTTTAAAATAGACAAACCTATTTCTAAAGACATTATAATTCCAATATTAGTCTTGCTAGTTTTTTAATTGTCCATTAGAAAGTAACTATAAAATTGTTTATTTAGAAAAACTCAAAAATAAATGGAGTATTTTTGTGTTTTTCTAAATAAGTATTTATCTTTATGAACGTTAGATGCGATAATAAATAACATATTATAGATATAACTTTGTAAAAGAAGATGATCGTATATTGTGCTATATTAGATGTTAATTTGGTGTGTCACATGCTATGATTCTAGGATGCATTTAACTATTTTTAAAAAAAAGAGTATAGATAATAGACTAAAAAAGTATTTTACACAACTAAAAATAAAAAAACTAAATAATAATAGTGATGTAAAAAAGTTGAAAAAAGGTGAATCTAAATAGTATAGAGATAAATAAAAAAATATATAGCTTTTTATGAAATGTCAAATGTTCAACACTTTAGTTAATATTTAACTTTATGAACATGAGATATAGTAATAAACAACATATTATATATAAATCTTTATAGAAGAAGATGAAAGCATATTATGCTACATTATAAATCTTTATAATAGTGATGTAAAAAAGGCTTAAAAAAAGAATCTAAATAGTATAAGGATAAACAAAATGTAACATCTTGGAATTAAGAAAGAATGTAATTTAGAATGTGCCATGTAATCTTGGATGATGTTGGTGGATGTGTAATATTATGATATTTGTGTGATGTTTTCTCCAAAATTGGGCTATGGTCTGATTGGTGCAATTTAGAGTACTCTAGGAGAATATTCCAGATGGGTAATTTAGGTGAATGCTTTGAGCGTGAGTCATAGGTGAATACCATAAGCGAGTGTTACTAGTGAGTACACTTGGAGTGTTTTGCCGGTGTGCTGTAGTAAAAATAGTATCACGTAGTAAAAACATAGTAACTATTACTCTACGCTTGCAGCTGCCACGACTGTGCTGTCCGCCGCCCCACGCTTCCTACATGAGCCTATGCCCTGTCGCGTCGTTTGCTTGAAGCTCCAGGCGATAATTAGTGGCAAGGGTTTTTATAAAAGAGCTCGACTCCCCTCATTTGTGAGGCATCAGTGGAGAACGAGAGGTGAGGGAGAAGAAGAAGAAGGAGAGAAAGAGAGGAGAGGTGCGGGGGGAGAGAGAAGAGGCCGAGTCCCTCGTTGGAGGTAACTTGCCTAAGATAGTGCCGCCAGAGAAGAGAGAACGTTGGTGACCCAAAACCTGTATGCGTTCTACCCTCTCTCCTTCTCTGTTTTCATAAAAAAAATCATAGTATTCATGTAAATTGACATCTAATGGCCTGTGTTACAAGATCTAGGATGAATCTTTGTGAATTTAGTGTTTTTACGAGATTTTAGATGGTTTTCAACGAGTTTTTCCTGCTTTTGAGCCTTTTTGTAAAATGTCTAGTGCGACTCAGTGGAAAGGACAATGAGCACAAGTCCTGGGCGTGAACTCAAAGTGGTTTCAAGAAGCACGAAACAATGGCACGAGGAACCTACGAATGCTCCCACTACGACTGACCTGGATGAGTTGCACAGGTCAGTAACCTAGCCCGGTTTTCTGAGTTTAAATATAAATGCCCTTATGTTATAACAATTTTAAGAAAATCCTAAAGATTTATGCAAATGATATTTTTAAAATTGGCTTTGAGTTTGGAAGGATTTCTGTAATGGAAAAGTGTTTCCAAAATGATTTTAAAAAGAGATGCATGCTTTGGAAAAGGATTTTTCTGTGGTTTTTGGTTGGATTCGCATGGCAGTAGGGCCGTAGCCGATTGGGGATATGAGGTCTCCATGAAATCAGTATGTACTCTACGATGTGGTTATTGATGACAGACACGGGTGAAAAAGACCATGACTCTTTGAGGTATTATAGGGCCTAGGTGAAAGAGACTGGTCCACCCGCTTTACCCAGTGTTGGCATGGCCTAGGGTTGTGAGTCCCTGGGTGTCCAAGCACCAAGGGACGTCGTGAGGATGCACCTCGTGTGTGTTTGTGTGACATGTGGGGTCATGGTACTGTGAGGCCTAGGAGGTCGAGGCGGGTAGACTCTTGCGCGGGGTGGTTCACTGCGGTAGTGCAGTAAGGTCGGGGTTGGTGCCTCGTTGATTGCTTGTGGCTGGGCTGGTCACTTATGGCCAGGGTGACGTGACAGGTTTAGTTAGACTGTGTGTGCTTGGTTTTGAGTTAGTATTGGCATTTGATTTTGTAGTTTTAGCTAGGTTCTAGCTTTGTATTTTTCTTAACTAATTGCCAGCCAAGGTTTCAATGTGATTGAGTTGTATGCTATTTTAGGTTGGATTCTAGTTGTGGTTTTGTTTCCTGAAATGCATGAATATGATTTGTAAAATGCACCGAAATTTTTAAAGAAAAATGAAAAGAAATATTTGGAAAGACATGTTTATACAATGATTCCTATTGTGCTTCGATCTCTGCTCATTGCCATAATTTTTCGTGATTTCTGTCGTGGTTTTGGTAGGCCCATATTGGGTGACTTGAAGTCATTCACGTATTTTGTGTTTTGGTTTTCAAGTGCTACTCTAGATGCAGTCCAGTCCTTGTGCACATTGAGGAGTCACTAGCTGCACATGTGGTTCTAGGTAGTTGTTTAGCCATTTATTTACTTTATTTTAGTTTAATTTTGTTAATTAGTAAATTGGGAGGAACTGATGTTGATTGTAATACACTGGGGCATTACAGAGTGCTATTAGAGTTTAGGCTCACTATGTGCACCAACTTAGTTGTGTCCAGTTAGTGGTTGTGTAGAATTGTGCAAGAATAGTGTTGCACTTGACTTGTGTTTGTTTTGTGATAGTAGCGAGATGTCGAGGGGAGGCAGAGGTTGTGGTAGGGGCAGGACTCCTACATATGATCTTGGTATAAAGGAGGGGAGCACCTGGAGAAGCATGCAACAGGAGCTCGGAGAGATGATGTGAGGGATCGTCCAATCCCACGGAGGAGGCAACAAGGATGGGGCCAAGGGGGATCCTTGGATCTCCCAGTTCTATCGGTTGAGCGTACCAACTTTTGGTGGCCGTGGCAAGTCAGAAGAGTGTGAGGCATGGTTCCTGAAGGTAGAGAAAATACTAGAGGAAAATGAAATGTCCGATAGAAATGTGGGTATGACTCACAACATTCCAACTCAAAGGCGACGTCGACTAGTGGTGGAGGGCCATGCGTCGAACAAAGTTCTCCAACTTCGATTTGCTAATGATCTCGTGGGAAGAGTTTCAGGAAGTATTCTATGAGAAGTATTTTTTGAAATATGAGAGGGATAGATTGGATATAGAGTTTCGAAACCTGAAGCAAGGAAGCATGTTCGTAGCAGAATATGAGGCCACCTTTTCTCGACAGGAGTAGTTCACGCAGACCTTTGACACGAAAAAGCACAGAGCCAAGAGATTTGTAGAAGAATTAAATCTAGCTATCAGATCGAAGGTCCTTAGTTTCCAGTGCCAGACATTGACAGATGCGATAGAGCTATTAGCTCGATATGAGGATGAGCACCAATTGTTCCTAGAAGAGTACACCAAGGGAAAAAGGGAAGATGTTTGCTCCTCGACCTTCAAATTCCAAGATGGCGAGTGCCAAAAGTTCTAGGAGCTCTGATAAGAAAAGGAACGCTTTGACGCCGCTACCGAGGGGCGTAGTGTTACTGGGGGTGCTGGATACAATTAGGCTAGGTCAAATAGTGGCATGGATAGGAGGACTTGCTTCAACTGTGGTCGGCTGGGACATATGGCAGTGTAGCGTACATGCCCGAAGTTGAATATGGACAACATAAAGTGGTACAACTATGGAAAGACCTGACACTTCCAGAAGAGCTACCCTAATCCTCCAAAGGCTGCTGGAGATGCACCCCACCAACCAACCAAGGGAAGGGTGTTTGCCATATCTACTCCAAATACTGATTCCTCAGGGGACGTCGTAAAGGATAAGGAGCAATGATGTTAATGTAATAAGAACCTTTCATGTAGTATTGTAACCAAAATTGTTTCAGTAGTGATGACTATGGTTATAATGTATGTTGTTAGGTTTTTTCTTTGTAGTTGATCATATGACTTGAGTTTTATTTGACTTAGGAAGCTCATTCTCCTTTATCTCTGAGTCATTTACGATCGAGCTCGGAGAAAGGCTAGCTATGTTGGCTTTCCACCTTGATATAGTAACTCTAGTGGGAGAGCACGATTTAGCATAAAGGTACCTACGATCAGTAGATGTTAAGCTAGGAGATAAGGATTTCAAGGCCAGTCTGATTATGATAGACACGTGAGAATATGATGTCATACTAGGAATGGACTGGTTGGCACAACATTCATCAGTAATAGACTGTGTAAAGAAGAGAGTATTGGCGAAATGCTCAGGCTAAGGATGGTGTATGGCATAAGGAACCAAACCAGATGAGCCAAGGAAAGTAATATCAGCACTCAAGGCCTATCACCATCTAGCAAAGGGCAATGTAGGCTACCTTGCTTGTGTAACAGTCTCCTCTTCACCAATGTTGAGGGTTCAGGATATATTGGTCGTGCAAGAGTACCCTAATGTCTTTTAGAGGAGTTACTTGCTATGCCATTGCAGAGGAAGGTGGAATTTCTGATTGATCTTGTGCTAGGGTCAGGTCCTATCTCAAAGACCCCATACAGGATGACACCTGTTGAGCTGAGATAGCTCCAGAACCAGTTGCAAGAACTATTGGACAAGGGATTCATTCATCTAAGTGTATCACCTTGGGGAGCACCAGTGTTAATTGTCAAGAAGAAGGATGGTTCACTCCAGTTATGCTTAGACTATCGGATGTTGAATCAGATTATTGTAAAGAACAAGTATTTGTTGTGTAGAATAGATGATTTCTTTGATCAACTGCAAGGGGCCTCAATATTCTCAAAGATAGACATGAGATTACGATATCACTAGTTTTGGATCCAGGGCTCTGATGTGCAGAAGATAGCTTTTTGAACCCAGTATGGCCATTATGAGTTCTTGGTCATGCCATTTGAGTTTACGAATGCATCAGTTGCTTTCATGGACCTGATGAACAGAGTATTTAGGTGCTACTTGGATCAGTTTGTAGTGGTGTTCATGGATGACGTGCTGGTATACTCTCTTAATGTGAAGACCTACCAGATGCACTGGAGAACGGTACTGGAGACACTAAGGCAGCACTAGCTCTATGCCAAGTTCTCTAAATGCGAGTTTTGACTGGAACAAGTGGCATTCCTTGGTCATGTCATCTCGGGAGCAGGCATCAAAGTGGATGCAACCAAGGTAGAAGCAGTTAATAGTTGGGCTAGGCCAAAGAACGTCATTAAGATCAGAAGTTTCTTGGGTTTGGCAGGTTATCATCGGAGATTCATCTAGGATTTCTCTAAGATAGCTACACCCTTGACCAGATTGACTCAGAAGGAGGTTCCCTTTGTATGGGATTGGTAGTGTGAGAAAAGCTTCCACGAGTTAAAAGCTCAATTGGTCACCTTTTCAGTTCTAACCATACCTTCTGGGAGTGGTGGTTTCACAGTCTATAGTGATGCTTGTGGGACTGGTTTATAGGATTCGTCTTGATGCAGCATGGAAGGGTGGTGGCGTATGCCGCATACCAACTGAAGGATCATGAAAAGAATTATCCCACCTACGATTTGGAAATGGCTGTAGTGATTTTTGCCTTGAAGATTTGGAGGAACTAACTGTATGGCGAACAATTCAAGGTATTCACAGATTATCAATGCCTGAAGTACATCTTCATGTAAAAAAAATCTGAATTTGAGACAGAGGAGATGAGTAGAATACCTCAAGGATTATGACTTCAACTTGTCATACCACCTAAGAAAGACAAATGTGGTCGCAGATGCACTCATTTTATGGCCAGCTTAATGATCAAGGAATGGCATTTGCTGGAAGGGCTAATTGAGTGTAGACTGTGGAGACAATCTCAGGGACCTGTCAGAACCTAGATGGCAAATCTATTTGTTCGCCCGAAGTTACTAGACGCTATTGTGTCAGCTCAGTAGTTGGACCCATTTGTGCTGGATATCTGATAGAAGCTAGAGGTAAGAGAGGCGCCTCATTTCTCAATTGATAAAGACAGTGGACTAAGGTATGATCTGTGACTGTACGTTCCTCAAGTGGAGGAAGTGAAACGGCGACTACTTGATGAAGCTTACCTATCCAGATATACCATTCATTCAGGGAGCACCAAAATGTATAAGGATTCGAAGAGAAATTTCTAGTGGACTAGGATGAACAAATAAATTACTGAGCACGTGGCGAAGTGTGCAACCTACTAGATGGTGAAGATTAAGCACTAGAAGCCTGGAGGAACTCTACAACATTTGGACATTTTAGTCTAGAAGTGGGAGTAAGTATCAATGGATTTCATAATGGGATTACCCAAGATTAGGAGAAAGAATGATACAGTATGGGTAATTGTTGGCTGGCTCACCAAGTCAGCACATTTTCGGCCTATGAGGGTGAATCTTCCTTTGGCACAGCTGGCATAATTGTATGTGTTTGAAATAGTGCAGTTACACGGAGTTCTAGTCTTGATTGTGTCTGACAGAGACATCCGGTTCACTTCAAGATTCTGGGGGACGTTGCAAGAAGCATTTGGCACTGTGTTAAACTTCAGCATCGCCTTTTACACTCAGACAGATGGTCAGACTGAGAGAACTATTCATACACTAGAGGACATATGAGGGCCTGTGTCTTGGACTTTGGAGGAAGTTAGGAAGATCATCTGCCACTAATTGAGTTTGCCTACAAAAACAACTATCACTCTAACATTGGGACCAGAGGCTTTGTATGGTAGACCATGTAGGACACCATTTGTTGGAGTGAGGTAGGGGAACATTAGCTTGTGGGACCAGAGATTGTGCAGTAGTATGAAGAAAAGGTGGATATGATCAGAAAGAGACTAGTAGCTGCACAAAGCCGCTAGAAGAGTTATGTAGACCGGAGGTGTACACCCTTGGAATTTGAAGTAGAAGACTTTGTCTTGCTAAAGGTATCACCAACCAAGGGAGTGGCAAGATTTGGGAGACAAGGCAAGCTCAATCCATGCTATATCAGACCCTACCAAATCTCTAGAAGGGTTGGTGAAGTGGTGTACAAGTTGGATTTGCCTTTAGAATACTCTGGTGGGCACAACAACTTCCATGTGTCGATGTTGAGGAAATGTTTGGCAGATGTGTCCTAGATCATACCAGTACAGACTTATGAGCTTCAAGAAGACTTGTTATTGGTAGAGGATACCATACAGATACTGGATAGAAAAGAACAAGTCCTCAGGAACAAGGTGATATCACTGGTACTGGTTCAATGGTGGCACCATGGCATTGAGAAGCTACTTGGGAATGTGTGGATGCAATTACCCAATTTGTACTGATAGGCACGAATTTTGAGGACGAAATTCTTTTAAAAGGGGTAGGATGTAACATCCTGGAATTTAGAAAGGACGTAATTGAGAATGTACCATGTTGTTGGATGTGTAATCTTGTGCTATTTGTGTGATGTTTTCTCCCAAATTGGGTTGTGGTCTGATTGGTGTAGTTTAGAGTAGTCCAGGAGAATATTCTAGACGAGTATTTTAGGCAAATGCTTTGAGTGTGGGCCATAGGCAAATACAATAAGCGAGTGTTACCAACGAGTACACTTGGAGCATTTTGCCAGCGTGTTGTAGAAAAAAAATATCACACAGTAAAAACACAGCAACCGCTACCACGATCGTGTCGTCCGCTGCCTCGCGTCGACCATTGCCTGCATCGCCTACACAAGCCCATGCCCTATTGCTCCATCTGCCTGGAGCTCTAGGTGGCTATCGATGGTGGGGATTTTTATAAAAGAGCTCAATCCCCTCGTCTGTGAGGCATCAGTGGAGAACGAGAGGTGAGGGAGAAGAAGAAGAAAATGAAGAGGAAGAGAGGAGAGGTGGGAGGGGGGAGAGAGAAGAGGTTAAGTCACTCGTTGGAGGTAGCTTGCTAGAGATCGTGCCACCAGAGAAGAGAGAATGCTGGAGACCCAAAACTTGTATGCATCCAACCCTCTCTCTTTCTTTGTTTTTATCATAAAAATCTTAGTATTCATGTAAATTGGCATGTAATGGCTTGTGTTAGAAGATCTAGGATGAATCTTTGTGAGTCCAGTGCTTTTACAAGATTTTTGATGGTTTCTGGCAAGTTTTTCTACTTCTGAGCTTTTCTGTAAAATGTCTAGCACAACTCATTGGCAAGGCGAATGAGCGCAAGTCCTGGGTGCGAATTGAAAACAGTTTCAGGAAGCGCGAAACAATGGTGCGGGGAATCTATGAATGTTCCCAGTGCGACTAACCGACATGAGTTGCGTAGGTTAGTAACCCAACCCTATTTTATGAGTTTAAATATAAATGCCTTAATGTTATAACAATTTTAAGAAAATCCTAAAGATTTATGCAAATGATATTTTGAAAATTGGCTTTGAATTTGGAAGGATTTCTGTAATGTAAAAAGTGTTTTTGAAAAGAATTTTTCTGTGGTTTTTGGTCGAATCGATGTGACAGTAGGATTGTAACTGATTGGGGGTATGAGGCATTCATGAAATCGGTATGTACTCTACGACGTGGTTGCTGACAATGGGCATGGGTGAAAAAGACCATGGCTCTTTGAGGTACTGTAGGGTCCAAGTGAAAGAGACTGGACCACTCTTTTTACCTGGTGCTGGCAGGGCACAGGGTTGTGAGTCGCTGGGTGTCTAGCCACCTAGGGGCATCGTGAGGACGCACCCTGCACGTGTTTGTGTGACCTATGGGGTCATGGTACTATGAGGCCTACGGGGCCAAGGCAGGTGGACTCCTACGTGGGGTGGTTCATCGCAACAGTGCTCTACAGGTCGGAGTTCGTGCCTTGCCGACTACTTGTGGCCGGGTTGGTCACTTATGGCCAAGGTGATGCGATAGATTTTAGTTGGATTATGTGTGCTTGGTTTTGAGTTAGAACTGGCCTTTGGTTTTGTAGTTTTTGCTAGGTTTTAGTTCTGTGTTTTTCTTAACTAGTTTCCAGCCAAGGTTTGAATGTGATTGAGTTGTATGCTATTTTAGGCTGGATTCTAGTTGTGGTTTTGTTTCCTGAAATGCATGAATATGATTTGTAAAATGCACAGAAATTTTTAAAGAAAAATGAAAAGAAATATTTGGAAAGGCATGTTTATACGATGATTCCTGTTGTGTTTCGATCTTTGCTTATTGCCATAATTTTTCGTGATTTCTGCTATGGTTTTGGTAGACGCGTGTTGGGTGACTTAAGGTCACTCACCCATTTGGTGTTTTGGTTTTTAGGTGTAGCTCTAGATATAGTTCAGTCTTGGTGTACATTGAGGAGCCACTAGCTGCACACGAGGTTCTGGGTAGTTGTTTAGCCATTTATTTACTTTATTTTAGTTTAATTCTATTAGTTAGCAAATTGGGTGGTACTAATGCTGATTGTGACACATCGGGGTATTACACAAAAATATAGGTATCTTTTATGGAATGTCAAATGGTTAACACTTTAGGTAATATTTAACTTTATGATCATGAGATATGGTAATAAATAACATATTATATATAAATCTTTATAAAAGAAGTTGAAAAGACATTGTGCTATATTGGATGTTAAAGACTAAAAATGTATTTTATATAATTTAAAATAAAAAACTAAATAATAATAGTGATGTAAAATAAGATTCAAAAAATGAATCTAAATAATATAGGGATAAAGAAAAATAGAGGTAATTTTTTATAAAATGTCAAATGTTTAACACTTTATGTCAATATTTTACATTTATATTTTTCTCTTATAATTTTTGTTTGAAAATAATTAATTGCATAAACTTAGTGGACCTTAACAAGTTATGTGATAATTAATCACCATAAGTTTCATGCCATATTATCTTTTAATTTGCAATGTAATAAGAGAGTGCCACATGTCATACTCTTAATATACTTTCAAGTCAAGTGGCATTTACTTAAGACTTTAGGGTAATAATCCTAAAGTCAAGTGACACTTCCTTAAGATCTTAAATTATAAAATTGTTGCTTTTTAAAGTAGTATAGATAAAACTCCTTTTTTTTAATAAAGTTATGTATCTTTGTTGATATTTATAAGTATTTATGTAACTTGTTAATTTTAATGCACTACTTGTAATACAAAAGTATATTATGAGTTATAGATTCTGAATAATAAGAGATGAAATAAAAGAAGGGTCATTTGAGAATTGTTGCTTGTTTTACACCTTGAGATATATAGAAATACTTGACACAATTATCGTAGCCATCAAAATAAAATATGATGGTCTACAATAATGGTAAAATAGAGCATAAGTTGAGATTTGGAGCTTTTGAGATGTTATAGGGTATGTATCATTTCAAAATGCTTCTAGTGACATAGATTCTTGAAGAAACTAAAAGTGTAGGGAAAGTTCTATTTGAGCTTCCTTCTACTCTTGAAGTGGAATCATTTTATTAATACTCATTGTACGGATTTACAAAGAGAATACTATGATTCCCACCAAATTATTTTGGAGGCTTGGAAGAGAGTTGAGGTCCCAATAGTTGTAGTTGAAATAGAAATCCATCATTATAACAATTAATATATAGTCAATACATCAAATATTTCTGTAATAGAGTTAAATAAGCACAATAAGGATAAAGGAGCTATACCTAAGGGATGCACATATATTCTTCAGTATAAGGATATAACAAGAGAGTATTGATAGAAATCCCACAACACTTTTTTTGAATTCGTGAAATAGGAAATTAAATTTGACCATATAATTAACAAGGCACTCCAATTCAGAAACACTAGCTTTATTAGCAAAATGAATGTCACAACCAACCAATCAATAGACTACTTGTACCTGATTTCATGAACCTTCTTGAGAGGAAACCTTTAACTCTCGCAAGAAGCTGTACCATTTCTAGTTCATATACGTAAAGTCTAAAATATTTTTATGTTATTGTAAGCACACTACAATCTTGTGTCAGACTTTATTAAGATTATTTATCCTCGAAAAACGAAAGAGACAGTATCGATTTCTCACTTTGGGGCATATTTGTCAATATCAAACATTCACATTCTGCAACATTCACATTCACTTTGGGGCATATTTACCCTTTAGTAGCTACTAGCTAGTAAAAAGGTTGGATTGCCATTACTTGTGAAATCGAACCAAAGGATTCAGCCCAATTTCAAATGATGTCCTCTTTACTAAATCTCTTGGAAAAGGTTTAGTAAACGGATCAACCAAGTTCTTACATGATCTCACATAAATAATGGTTATGATACCTTTCTATATTAATTGTTTCACATATTCATGTCTTAAACTTATACATCTAGACTTACCAGTATAAGTACAACTATAAGCCCTTGACAAAGTAGCTTGACTATCACAGTGGATAGACATCGGAGGCATAGGACTAGGCCATAATTTTATATCCAACAATAAATTTCTAAAACATTCACCCTCTTTTTCAGTTGTTGCAAGAGTAATAAACTCAGACTCCATTGTTGAGTATGATATACATGTGGTAGTAGTGATGACAATGGAAGTGAGGTGACAATGGTGTGGTAGTGGTGGAGTTAGTGTAGTGGTAGTGAGGTGGTTGTTTAGGTGAATGGTTGGGCTTACCATGGATTGTCAGCTACACGTGCAAATAATTGATAATCTTGCTTCCTTGAGCAAATTAGAGGATGAGGTTCTCTCCCATTCAAGACAAAAGATGAATCTCTAGGAGGAGGTCAACAAGCACACACATTAGTAGTCCATACTCTTTTTGCAAAAAGAGCAAGTTAATAAAAGAAAAGCATATGTTTCTTCTGTTAGTAATGGTCATTGAAGACCATTTCAAATGAATGGTGAAACGGACGACCGTTTCACCCATTCATGGCCGTGTTGAATACGGCGGTTACCAGGCCTTTATGGCCAGAATCGAAACAGCTGCGAGGGGAGCCGTTGGAGGAGGGCGGAGGGATGGTCAAGAGTCCCCTATAAATAGAGGAGAAAACACAGCAGAAAAGATTATCGAAGACTTACGGTGTTTTTCTCCTGCTTGATCATCGCCGGAGTCCACTCTCGCATCGCCGGATCACTCTGTTTCGACGTGCATATTCCTTCAAGTGGTATCAGAGCCACCATCCCCGAGCTCGCCGTGCCGCCGCTGCATCCCCACGTTTTTCCCCTCCCCGCGAGCGCGAGCTCTGCTCAGATCTGAATCGCTGCTGCCTCCCAGTGCGATTTGCGCAGCCACCTCCCCACGGTCTTCCCCTCGTCGTGACCTCCTCGCGCGCTCCTGTTTCGCGCGCCGCT
>JAMKQA010043828.1:0-11571 GCA_024699735.1 Posidonia australis | reverse complement strand
AATACAATTCATAACAATGAGTGTACTCCTTATGTGTTACCGAACAGAATTATTAATTATTGAAATAAACTGTCTAACTATGTTTTTTTTGGTTAATCATTAGTTGTGTTTCTTTCTATTACTTCAAAATATTACAACCACAGTAAAGCAATGTTTGAAGTCCACCTAAATATTACAAAAATAATGCCCTGTCACTCAACAGGTGACCAGAAACCTAAAAAAATGAGATGTTCAAGTATTGATAAGTATAAAACCATCAACACAGAAGGCTAGATGTTGACAGCTCAAAAATAAAACTGTCTAACTATGTCAAAATGGAAAAAACCAACTTATAAGAATAAATTGTTCTCCCATAATCTCATTGTCAAATGCTATCTTAAATTTATGTTTTTTTTTTTTTTTTTTTTTGTGAGATGTAAATTGTTACTTCACTGCCAAGTACTTCCCTCCGAAAGCACATAAGCAGCATAGAGAAAAGATCACCCTGTGTGTTCTCAGGATGACACGGCATAGCCGAGAGATCATTTGATGAATTGTGGGATCTGTTTCAAACTACTATGAGGTGCACAGTTATCTGGGGACCCCGCGCTCTTGTGCCCTCAAAGGCCACATAAAATCAAGAATTCTCCATCAGACACCTCCGCTTACGGCTTACCTCCAATAAAATCTAAGACCATGGTTCACGCCCATCCACCTGGCAAGACTCCACCACCACAAGCTCAGCTGGGTGACACCTCACAAGTGCCTGTCTCCCATTGGCCAACCCAGATGAGACCCATATCCCCATTCAGATTCTCCTCCCCAGCACTCCCCATATTTGATCTGCTGTACTTCCTGTGCATCCTCCACCCACTAAAGCCAGTCACAGGAGAGAGAGAGAGAGAGAGAGAGAGAGAGGCAAAAATTAACAAGGTGCCTACAACAAGCATGGCAGCCCAAGCTCTCCTCTCCTCCTCAATGGAGGCTGCTGGCAGACAACTCCTTGGTGGAAGGAGACTTCAGACCACCACCTCCAGATCATTTGGGTTATCAAGAAAGGGCACCACCTTTGTTGTCAGAGCTGCTTCCACTCCCCCAGCCAAGGTGAGTACTAATTAATCTTCTACTTGTGTTTCCTGTTCAAATCAAGAAACTTACTCTTGTGTACTTGATCATCCATATATGTTCAGCAAGGGGCGGACAGGCAGCTGTGGTTTGCGTCCAAGCAAAGTCTCTCCTACTTGGATGGCAGGTAAAATGATTGTGATGACAATATAAGTTTGTGTTGCACAAATAAATTAAACACAGTGGAGTTCTCACCACAGATTGAAATCCTTTTCCACAACAGCCTTCCTGGTGACTTCGGCTTCGACCCACTTGGCCTCTCGGACCCGGAGGGCACCGGAGGCTTCATCGAGCCAAGGTGGCTGGCATATGCTGAGATCATGAACGGCCGCTTCGCCATGCTCGGAGCAGCAGGCGCCATAGCCCCTGAGATATTCGGCAAGCTCGGTCTCATCCCACCGGAGACCGCCCTCCCATGGTTCCAGAGCGGAGTGATCCCGCCGGCGGGGACCTACAGCTACTGGGCCGATCCCTACACCCTCTTCGTGTTCGAGCTGGCCTTGATGGGCTTCGCCGAGCACCGGCGGTACCAGGACTGGTCCAAGCCGGGATCCATGGGGAAGCAGTTCTTCTTGGGATTGGAGAAGGGCTTGGGTGGCTCCGGCGAGCCGGCGTACCCCGGGGGCCCCTTCTTCAACCCTCTTGGGTTTGGGAAGGATGAGAAGTCCATGAAGGAGTTGAAGCTGAAGGAGATCAAGAACGGAAGACTGGCCATGCTGGCCGTCTTGGGGTACTTCATCCAGGGGCTTGTGACTGGTGTAGGTCCACTCCAAAACCTTCTTGATCACTTGGCCGACCCTGTCAACAACAATGTGCTCACCAGTCTCAAGTTCCATTAGATAAGATCTAGCTCATGTACGTGCAGCTGTCGTTGTGATGGATCTTTCTTGTTTATTTATTTGGGTCGCTGCTGCATCTTGAGATCCCTCAAAACCCTTTTCGTCTCACCTCTTGTACCATTTTATGTAATGTACTGTAACGCAATATCACCTGTAATTTCATGGGAACTTCGTAACCACGTCATCAGAACTTTCAATGTGCCAGTATACTACTGATTCCTGCTTGTTGCTGCTATTCCTGATTTCCATTACAAACTAGAGTAGAATATTTATAATGTATATAAGTGATTATAGTTCTTCTTCTTTTTTTCTTTTTTGATACATTTACCAAAAACATACATATGATTTACATAATTACGTAACAAGATTAATCGAGAGCTTCGTCGTCTATCGAACAACTTGATTAATGTCCAAGTTCGGTTCATTAAAGCTTTCAAACCATTAAATGTAGGCTCTTGTTCAATTTCTTTAATTCTGAATCAAACTAGAGCTTGAACGAGCTCATTTTGAACTGAACCCCAAGAGTTATTTAACCTCGCAGGAACTAACTTGATTCAGTTTGCAATCCTAATCCTCCAATTAAAACCATATATTTTAAACCAATGCCTTCGAAGAAAAATGGAAACTACATATCTTCTATAAATTTTAAACCCGACCAATGCTTTCAAATAAAGTGAAAGCTACAGACCGCCAGTTGCTATCGTAGAGGGAAGAAGTTCGAATTCGTACAATTTTGTTTGTTTTATAATTAATAGAGTTAATTTTTAATACTGATGGATCCGTGGCGCAATGGTAGCGCGTCTGACTCCAGATCAGAAGGTTGCGTGTTCGATTCACGTCGGGTTCATGTCCCTTAAGATCCAACCTTTTTATTTTTGCATCCCCGCCGTCCACTCGCCGAGAACCCTAAAAGCCCATCCTTCTTTATTTTTTTTTTTTGCAGAGCCCTAAAAGCCCATCTTATTCCACCCTTCCAAGTGAGAAGACGATATATTCCAAGTCGACCATCATAAAATTCCATATCTCTCCCCCTCCCTTCATTCCTTCTATTCTTTTCCAATCCTAAATTGTGAAGGTGTTTTCCATTCAACCCATTCTAGGGTAGAGATTGAACGACGTATTGCTCTAAGTTTTGAGTTCTCAGTAAGAAAATCCCACTAGTTTCGAATCTCTAACCAACGTATTGCTTTAGGTTTTAAAACCATATTAAAGATGTCCTGCCGATGTGTAAGAATTGTTGGCTTCTTACTTCTTGTGTTTCCTTGATTCCATGATCTTCCCATATTTTGCATCGTAACTATTCATAGTCTAGCGATTATCGACTACAAAAAAAAAAAAAACTATTGCTAGTCTAACCTCTCCCTACATCCATGAGGGAGAACTGGAGAAAGAAATTCCTCTTTATCGATTATGACTCGAACGAGACATTTCCTTCATGTCTTTTAGGAATTATCTCATAAAACTCCTTCAGTACGATAAGGTATACATATTTTCAGGTGTGGCCTATGCAATAATGAAGCCTCATGTATTCTTCTCCATGTTACTGAGGAAGTACTTTCATTAACCATTACTTGATTTAATAGTGAAAATCTCTTTAAGGTTGTACAAGAGTTCAAGAATTTGACTTCCACAAACATCATATATATTATATTACTTGATGGTGGTTTCTCATAACCAAGTGTTTGAGTGTAATATATATCAATTACTGTTTAAAAAAAAAACTTTCAATAACTTTTGAAATTATAATTTTTATAGAAATATTAATTTTTTCAATAAACAATAAGTGACGCAACACATATTACTTTAAAAAGGTGCAGGCATCATGAAACATGTCAGGTTTGTTTATCAATTACTGTTTACAAAAAAAACAAAACTTTCAGTAACCATTGAAATTATAATTTTTATAGAAATATTACTTTTTTCAATAAACAATAAGTGACACAACACATATTACTTTAAAAAGGTGCAGGCATCATGAAACATGTCAGGTTTGTTTATCGAGAGTTGCTCGAAGCAACAGTCAGTTTATTAATACCTGGATCTATTTCATAAATGAACTCCATTCTATTACATGGAAAGCGAAGGTTAATGTTTGTCTTCCAGGGACGCAGCAGTGGGGCAAGTGACCTTCTAAACACTTGCGGCGATGGCTTAAGGAGGGTTCTTAGCCACCTCCGGCTTTCATGAAAGAACACCTTTGGGCAGCAGCTACTGTTCGGATAAAACAATAATGACTGTAAACTTTGATAAAACAGTCGCTTCTTCTATGACAAGTAGAAATTTGACAAGTATACAAGTAAAAATCTGCAAAGAAAGGAGATTCAAAAACAAATTGTCTATAATCCTGGAATTTCTCTTATGCCTTTTCACCTTTCCTGCTGACTATACATCCCTTCTTTATACAACTGAGTAAGAACAAAGGGTATTTAACCCGGAGCTGTGGCAAACTTGCTGTGAGATTGATGACACACACACAGTGTACGAAGCTTTGTTTATGTCAAAACATCGAGTCAAGGTAAGAATAGTTCCTGCATCTGCTGTATTGGAGCAGACTTCCATAAGTCCTGTCCCATACACCAATAAAGAGGGCCTCGGTGTCAGGACTGAAAGATATGCCAGAAATTTCACCAAAGAAATCCACCTCCTGTTGCTTTTCATAGCAGCTTCCAACATCAAATATGTGAACAAAGTCTGCAGGCTCAGCCATGGCCATGAACCGACCATCTGAGGTGAAGCGTATTGATCTGACTGCACCAAGGTTGCCTCTTAGCACAGCAACTGATTTGGAGAGGTTTCGCATATCCCAGATCCGGCAGGTCATATCCTGGTTACCAGTTGCAAATGTGTGTCCATGAGGGTGCCATGCTGATGCAAAAGAGTAGTCCAGGTGGCCATGCAATTCCTGAATAGTCTGCAAGCAAATAACGGTTACCTAAATGTCGTTTGGTGTAAAGGTGAATTGCACAAATCCGAGGCAACACAAATTTCAATTTTAGCTGCTATTCATGAATGTGCAAATTTATGCTAATAAGATGCAACACAAGACATCCGTTAGGTGAATTCTTAAACGTAATGGAATCGTAATTAAAACATCTTTTGAGAGCTTTTTGACCATCACATGCACAACAGACGAGTGCATATTTCTGTTGCGATGTAATGCATTATGGAAGTAAAATACGATCACATACCTTCCCTGATTTAGAGTCTACCAGAAGGCCTTTTGGATCATCTCCCATGACAACAATGGCCTTTCCATCGGGGCTTAATGAGGTGTACTGCATCATGAAATTTAATTCAGGAGGAAGGAAAAAATTGTTTTACATCTAGAAAGCAACCTAATTAGAAGATGAAACTTAGCAACATTTTATTTAAACAATTTTCTTATGATTTCTTAAAGATTCTTGTGCTCGACTAGGTACCTACGGTTCAATGTAAAGCTGGTCTCTAGAAAGCAAGTTAGAACAAAATTCAGCAACCTCTTTCCTTCTTATGATTTCTTAATTATTTTTTTATTTGATCAGGAACCCATCATTCACTAGAAAGCCAAGGACCCATATCAAGAACAAAGATCCATTATGTGGGCATACTTTGATCTAACCTGACACTTCAAACTAAATAATAAGGAGAGGAACCTTCATACTATGTGAAAGCAACAACCATACTCACATTCACCGGCCATTGGAATTGAAAACACTTTAGAAGTTCAAATTTCTCCAAGTCAAAGTCTCTGACTCCACAGTCATTGTTCGAAGCCATAAAGCGAACAGCACCGCTGGGCATATTCTCAAATTCTATAAACAAGTGTTTTGAAAAGGATCTACAATTAGCAAAGGAAACCACATACCTAGAGCTGTCATATATCTGAATAGCGTTTGTGATTGCATTCTCATCATATGTTGTCTGGGTGCAAAAGCTGATTCCTGTCCTGTTCAGGAACTGTACCCACAAACATGTTGATATTGGTACAAGTTCAAGGGTGATATAGCAAAACCTCAATATAACTAATGCTTCATTCTATACTATTTGTACCCTAGGACTGGCTTAGCAGGTGGCATTTATGGACCTAGAGCATAACTAGCACAGAGTGCAGCTCTGCCATGTCACTAAGCATATTTCATCATAATAGTAAAGCACTAGCAGGCAAGGAAGACAAACACATAGAGAGGACTTTGGTAACAAATGCTATGTGAAAGAGATGCAAGCATGATGCATTTCTAGGGTATACTTACTAAAATAGTTATGCCCTTGAACAAGCCAAGTAGCAGCAAAGGTTGAGAAAAAGCTAGTATACAGAGATGGTAGGATTCCCTACCAGAAGGGTTAAAAGCTAAAGATAACCAAGCAACTACGGAATACATAATCTAGTAGTGGTAACCCTCCTTTTTTCTTTTCCAAATTGAACTCATGATATATTTTTGTATTTATTAGTTAATCAGATTATAGAAGTATCACATAAATTTCAATGACCGCAAACTCTATCTCTATAAGCACATCACAGCTATAAAGAGAAAAAGAATTGCACTAAGGATTATCTCCTATATATATAGGAGAATACAAAGATAACAGATACACAAAGATAAAAAGATAAAACAAAGATCCATTTAAGGATCTATCTACTATAATACTCCCCCTCAAGCTAGAGAATAAATATCTAACATACTTAACTTATTACATAGTAATTATAAGGTCCCTAAAGATAAACCCTTTGTGAAAATATCAACGAGTTGATCAGACAATGGTGTATAAAAAGTAGAGATGATCTCACTTATCACTACATCTCTAACATAATGACAGTCTATTTCAATATGCTTTGTTTATTCATGGAAAATATGATTATTGATAATGCACATGGTAGCTTGGTTGTTACAAATGCATGGGCATAGGAAGTTGTATGGTGAAATCCAACTCAGTTAACGGAGATTTAAGCCATATCATCTCATATGCCGTCAGTGTCATAAACCTATATTCAACTTCTGTACTTGATGGGGGCACTTTCCAAGTTAGAACACTAAGAGCATTAGAACATGAACTACAACAGAGGTAGCAGTTGTCGTAGGTAGAGAATCAATAACGGCAACAACCATAGTAGTTGTAATAATGGTTGTAGGTAACAAACAATTGTAGCGATGACTGTATGCAAACAATAATAGTAATAACTGTAGGAGAATAAACAATACAGGAGTTGTAGTAATAATAGTGGTTGCATGCAGCAAGGTAGAACAAGCAACAGTAGTGCCTATAGCAAAAGTTGCAACATACGTAGGTACGCACAAAGGCATGAAGGTAGACAGTAGTAATAGTAACAGTCAATCCATTAAAGGTAATGGGCAGAGAGACAAGCAGTCACGACACACAACATAGTACCTCTCATGACATAGGAGTACCTATATCATGAAGGAAGATGAGAAATAGAGGGAGGAAGAGAACCCACCAACTTACATAGTCAACTGGAACAACAACCAACGATAGGATAGCTGACGGCGGTGGGTGGCGGTGGTTGAGTTTAGTGCTAGGTTTTTTTATTAGACTTGTGTTGTGATGCCATGTAGAGAAAAAAGAAATAATAGATTGATTGTATTACACTATATATAGGAGGACATAAAGATAAATGAATAATACAAAGATAAAAGAATAAAAAGACAAAACAAAGATCCATATAATAATCTATCTACTCTAACAACAACAAATCAAATAACTATTAGCATCAGCTTCAACCCTTTGATGACTTACCCAACTGAGATAAGCTAGACCTCCAAACCTTTTATTTCAATCAATACTCATCACTAATAATTAGATACCTCTTATGAAAACGCCTCTCAAGGAATGATAAAATACATTGATAGTCTACTTCTTCCCTTATAGCATGCATTTTATTTCCGTATTGCCTCCTAGCCTTTCGGCCATAGACTACCTCTTGAGAAGCCTTCCAATCATATGCTCTTCGAGACAAGCAAGCTAGATTAACAAAAAAATTCAATCAAATCATTAGCATTACAACTATGGAGAACTAGTCCTTGGTTTCCATTCAATTTAGGGAAAGACCCATTTTCAGCACCTCGATCCGAATAACAATATAAGATACTTAGCAGTGTCTTATTAGAAAATTAAAAACCCACAAGCCAGTCTAATTTGCAAGCCAAATATTACACATGTTGTAGACAAATGAAGAAAGTAGTGTTACAACCCACTCTTCTCACCCCAAATATCCCTGAACCACATGATATAAACATTAATCAAGTAGTATTAGGGAATGTGGTCTAAGCAGCTGCATATGCACCCCATGCATAATATGTGGATAGTCAGATATCTAGTCATATACTATGCACTAAAACAACATAAACCTGACAATATCAAATAGGGTAGAGGAACGTTAATGCTGTACAGAATTTTCCAAATACAATAATGATATTGTTTTAGGATGATATGAATACAAATATCTGGATTTCTAAACTTGCATTTAAAAAAGTGTGGAACATGTGGTTTGAACACATGAATAAGTGAAAAATATTAAGAACAAATATTTGTAATTAAAATAAATAATACTTTAAAAAAAATTATATTTATTTTATTTATAAAATTAATAAACATAATATAGTTGACTGTTCATTTCATCATATATCCGCTTGATATTTGACTATTATTTTATCTGTATTTTTTTCCAAATATGGAAATCATTTATCATATCCGAACATATCCTTAGAATCTAAATCAAAAATTGAAAACAAATATAAATATTATCAACGACATACCAACTCAGTTTTCACTCCATTTGTACCCCTACTTGTGGTCATTGTGCATCTATAATTTATGAGATATGACTATATTGAGTTTTTTGAAGCTGACATTTATCTTATGGATTTATAATTTATGAATTATCATTAAGTTGATATTTCACCATGCTTATAATTATACTAGACTTTATCCCTTTTTGTGCAAGTCCGTATTTTATCCATATCCATTTTCATTTGCATTCGATATCTTGGAATTATTTGGAAAATAACAATATCAGAATTTTTCCAAATATGGTTTCAATTATCATATCTGATACATATCCGAAATTATACCCATATCCAAAAATTGAAAACAAATATGGAGATGGTAAAAGGTACATCCAATCAGTTTGCAACTCTAGCATAATGGATGTTCAAAGTCTGATATGCCATTTGCATTCATAATGGTTTGGATGCACTGTGACTGCATCTAGACATGGCAAAAGCAGAAAGGAGTAGCTCAAATCCTGTCATCCCTACCTCTTACATCAAGCGGTTCCGCTTTCTTGTTCCGAGAAGGTTTCAGATTAAAGGTCAGTATACAACGAGATCTGTATCACATAATAGACTAGATACTACTTTGTTACTAAAAATATAACACAATTAATAAACGAGTTTAAAATATATACTTAAATAGTTAAATTAGTGAATATAGTATAATAATGTTTTATTTAATGTTTCAATAATACTCATCAGATTGAAACAAATGTGAAAGCATGCTATGGAGGTACATGGAGCAAGATATGAACTTTGCATGACCAATCAAGGTTTAACCCAGAGGAAAATAAATAATTATGCAAAACATGTAGATGGAATATTAAAATGGAAAAAAAATGGGACAATGCTTACTTGCATTTGGATAATGCATAGTTGAGAGATGCAAATCATGTGCATGTATTTTCTATTGCCAGTGGGATCGGTACACCAGGCATATGAAGGCTAGCAATTTACCTTACAAATGAGTTCCCCTTGAAAACCTCCTGCTACAAGTAAATTATTCCTTATTGCCAGTGTACTAACTTGAGTCTGTGTAAATCCTTCTAAAAGGCTTCCTGGATGTTTCTGTAAGAAAAAAGAGGTGAGGAAGTGTTTAGGAAGGGGAAACATGTTCTCAACCACCAAAAACAAGACAGTGACACTGGGGCGAGTGAGCTTTACACTTAAAAGATACAGACCTCACATGGGGCCACATGTCCAGAAACATTGAGAATTTCCTTCCTCTTAGAAGTTAAGGCAGACCAATGAATGATGGAATAGTGTGACATAAGGTAGACATCATGTTTTGATGTTGCCCAGATCAAATTCCTAAGCTGTCAATCCCAAAAAAAAAAAATAGTGCAGTAGGATATTAACTGAAGAAATGCAAAATTGGAATATAACAAGTTTCATGTTCACACATAATAACCAACAGAAAATGTCCTATAAATTAGAAACCAAGGATTCCTTGATATATATTTCTCTCATTATCCAATAAAAATTCTTATTTAGAATACTAATATAAAAAACTTCCTCAGGCATGATTTAAGATTTAACTATTTAAGTTCTTAGTGAGAGAAACTGGATTGCAAGAATGAAAATCAATGAAGAACACATTTTTAAACACGTATTATGTATGTTATGCTCAGTTGCTCACAGAAGCTTCTAAGGCACTTACACTCAACGATTACTACTTGATGACATGTTAGAATATTGTCTTGAGCATTTTTAAACGATAACATCATAGAAATGTAATGAGTAACATTAAATCATCTCATGCATTATCTTTCCTTTGAACTTATAAATTTGACAATTTGGAATTTCACTTTATGCAGTATTTAATTTGATTAATGATTAGCATAACTTTTGTTTTCAGCAAGGAATCAAATGTCGATCCGTGTCGGCGATATTTCGCCGACACGTATCGATTCATGAAAATAAGGAAACAAAATACAAAGGTATGTCGCGACATACCTGCTTTCGATGGATATTTCGACGCATATCGACAGTATCGGTGGGTGTCGGTGGATGTTTGACTTTTTTACACACTACATACCTCGACACAGTCACATAGGCGACATACCTTCCCCATAAGCCGACACTGACGACACACCTTCCCCACAACCCATAATCCTCTGCTTTGCCTTTAAAACGAACGGATTTCCTTCGTTATCTCATCACCTGCACTTTCTCCTTTCCTTTGTTACATCATCAGTGTACCATTTTCCCTTGTATGCCGTCTACTCTTGCGTCGACCACCCATCTCCGCCGACGACCCGTCATCTGCCATCCAACCATCTGCGCCGTCCAGCCATCTCCTGCCGCAAGAGTCCTCCAGCATCATCCGTCGTCCGCCAGTCTAGCGTCTTCCACCAGTCTACCGTCGTCGTTTGCTCCGATCGCCATCGTCGTCCGCCAGTCCAATGCCGTCCTTCTCTGGTTTTCACGTTCGTCGTCCGTCGCCTTTCGTCGTCGTTTGCTTCGATCTCCAACCATGTTCGTCGTCCCTTCGTCATCCCAGGTTCGTCGTCCCTTCGTCACCCCCTTTCCCGCAACACGCCATCGAGTAGGAAACACGACTCAACGTATTTTGTAACCTATATTCTGTTTCAACTTATGCTGTCTAATATAACTTCGAGTAGATTTTTGTAATTTGATAAATCAAATCTTATTATAAAAACAATGGGTTAACCTTTATGATAAAAACAATAGGTTATGCATTTTTTTATTAAAAAAAGATTGAATAGCATTATTATTATTATTATTTTAACTTGTGTTGTCTTAACCCTTTATGTTTTGTTTTAAAGTTTGTGTCTAATGTCTTATTTTTCTCTTTTGTAAAAGAGAATGTGGTTTATAAGATAAGGTAGTTTATAACAAAA
>JAMKQA010043827.1:0-13984 GCA_024699735.1 Posidonia australis | reverse complement strand
TGACATGGCATGTTTTCAGTCATCATTGTGCACAAGCATATAGAATAGGCAAACACGCATTCATCAAACCTTTAGCAAGCATTTGGACTAGAAAGACCAAGTTTCTCGGGCGTACGAGGGTACCTAACACCTTCCTCGTGCGTAATAGGAATCCTTATCCATCCTTTGGTTAGCAGACATTCAGCCTTCCCATTTGCATCTCATGCATTCATCTTTTTGTGGTTTTCCTCATCTTTCCCTTAAAAGACTATGTGGCGACTCCTTTTTCTTTTTCTCTTTTATCCTTGCGCCTTCGCCATCCATTGGCATGGCTGTGGTCTCCTCCCTACCCCTTCTCCTCTCCGGGTCGGGCGCGCGCAGTCACAACTAGTAATGTCAGCGTTCAACGTAGAATGCTCAGCATATAGCGTTCAACAACCTACTGACACTTAGTTGTCAAAATGAAGGAGTAATCTGCTATTAATCGTAGATTAGGCTTGATTAGACCCTAATTGAGTCATTTCTTGATCAACAGATGTCAAAAGAAGACAAGGATTTGAATTTCAAAAATGACTAAATAAGGAAAGTTGTGGAGCATAACTATCAACTATAGAACGCCCAAACAAAGCATTTTATGTTGGACACTATACCGTTTAGCGTTCAACACACCTAGTCTGTGAACTTACCAAAATTGGGTGCCAAATTAAATGTGGTCAAACAAGCAAATTAATGAGGTATTAAAGGCCTCTAAACATGGTAAGAAGACCCATTTGAAAATATTAAAGGATCCAAAAAGGAAACTTGATAGAAATGGAAGGGAAATGAACTAGGGACATTAAGCGCTGATTTGCTACCATACAATGTTAAATGCTAAAAATATTGCGTATAACGTTAAATGCTGATACTACTAGCGTACAATGTTAAACGCTGTTACATGCAGCTTCCAATGACCTAAACTGGCAAATGGGCTTTTGGAGAGTATTTAGGCTAAACAAAAGGCTTCTAAAGATGAATGAGACATGCTATAATGCAATGGGACTTAAAAAAAATAAAGAAATGCCAAAATAGGATATCTACAGATTGCCCTTCCTTAAAGCTAGTTTCGTGCACGAAACTAGCTTCAAGGCTTGACGATATTCCCATTTTGCACGACTCAAATGTTTTAAAAGGAGGAAGGAGATTCAACACCTGCTACCACTAAGCTGCATACTAACACTCAAGGAGTCTGATGCTGAAATAAGGATCGAGCTGGATACTGATCCAACACTCAAGGAGTCTGATGTAAGAGACCCGGCCTCAGGTGTTACCTAAGGAGGTGAATGATGTGGCACAACCTCAGGCGTAACCTGGAAGTCAAACTGGAAAGACACTACCTTAGGCATAACTTGAGAGGGCAAAAGCACATCACTGGCCTTAACCCAAGGGACCAGACATGAGCTCAGGCATAACCTAGAGGTCGACTAGAGAGGACTCATGCTTAGCGTAACCTAAGGGGTCAAACACGACCTCAGGTGTAACCTATAGGTCAACTGAACGGACACATCCTTGGGCGTAACCCAAGCGGTCAACACGACCTCAGGCGTAACCTGCAGGCCAAAAGCACATCATTGGGCATAACCCAAGGGGCCAGACACGACCTTAGGCATAACCTGAAGGTCAACTAGAGAGGACTTATCCTTAAGCGTAATCCATGGGGTCAAACAAGACCTTAGGCGTAACTTGTAGGTCAACTAAAACGATCAAACCTTGGGCGTAACCCAGAGGTCAAACTAGAAGATCAAAACCTTAGGCGGTACCTAGAGGTTGGAAGATCAAAACCTTGGACGTAACCTAGAGGTCAAACTGAAAGATCAAAACCTTGGGCGTAACCCAAAGGTTAAACTAGAAGATCAAACCTTGGACGTAACGTAGAGGTCAAATTGAGAGGACTCATCCTTGGATGTAACCCAAGGAGTCAAAACACGACCTCAGGCGTAATCTACAGGTCAACTGGAAAAAACACGTCCTTGGGTATAACCTAAATGCAATATGATGTAATGCGATGCTCTTTGTATGAATGCATGCTGGCAGGAATGTAGGGAGGGTGGTTTTGACATGCAATGCATGACCCTAAATTGTGAGATTCCTCTATCACGGCCTGCTTGGATTTATTTATCAGGATGGCTCAAGAATTTGACTCACCATTTAGAGTGGATTGACATATGAATGCAATTTGTCATAGTCGGATGTCCTTTCATTGACTGTAACCTACACTCTTCACAGGAACCATCATTCCATGACATGTAAGTTAGTGAGCGAGAGGTCTATGATGTTCCCGAGTGTTGGGTAAAGGGGGTTGACCTCGTCTCAACTAGTTACGTTGGCTATGTTGAGTCATGGTTGGAAAATGCATGAATTCTTGTGTATTTGCCTTGTAGTCTACATCAGAAGTGTTGGATGCATTTATTTTAGAGTCTAATGTATGACGCTATGTTCCATAGCATCCAACATGTCGAATTTGATGTGCCTTATAAACGTTACTATTTATAGCATCTAACATAAGACGCTACTTTTATAGCGACCTACATGTCAGACCTTTTAACCAACGCCCACCTCCCTGCCTTCCTCATTTTCCCGCTCCTAGACTTTTTATCTTCTTCTCTGGCGACAACGACCTCTCCTTCAGGCTTTCTTGGAGATAAGGCGATGGGCACTCTCTTTTCTTAACTCCGGTGGCTAAGGCACCGGTATAACAACACTACGACGATGGTTTGGTGGCATTTGAGTGGTTCCGATGATAGTGGGTGGTTTTGGTGATAGTAGGTGGTGCTTGGGTGTCTTCGGCGATAAGGTGTGGTTCCAACGGCGTGAGGGCAGCTCTGGCGATGCTCGGGTAGAATCACAAGTGATAGTAAGCACCGCTTCTTCTCTTCTTTTTGCATTTAGTTCTTTTCCTTCTCCGCTCTTCTCGGAATGCACACTCGACCAACCTTTGTTGGGCTCCCATTTTTGCAGTTGATGCCTCATTACAGGGTCATGTACATGAGGCCAAAGAAACTTGCACGGGTGGGTGATTGACCCTCATCCTCCAACGCTCGAGTGCCGACCCTAGCTTCTGTAGTGGAGGAACTTATGGCGATAGCCGTGCAAAAGGAGGTTGAGGCTGACATGCCGGTAGAGGAGATGACTACTCCCACTTCTTCCCCTTCTTCTGCTTCAGAGGCCGAGACACTCGAGTCAAGTGGCTTGGATAGTTCTGGTTCATCGGCCACTTTGGAGAGGATACTGAATCTGACAGTATGCATGTCGACCCTAATACAGGACCTGCTGTAGAGCCAACTGTACCGATGGCTGAGGGTGATGCATGGTACCAGAACATTCTAGATTTCGTCCATCAGGAGGTAGAGGGTGTAGTTGGTAATCCTCTAGAGTTCGCACGGGCCCGCATATCCCACGATGAGGTACAAGCTTCAGGACCACATAGAGACGCATTCGCATTGATTTTGTAGCTGCTACTCTTGCAGCCAAAGGACAGGTATATTTTTTATTAAAATTGTGATCCATCATGGCTAATATCTTTTTGCTAATAAACATGCTTTGTGTTATTCAAACTAGGGTGCTAGCTATAAGTCGCTGCCATTGGAACCAGGTTGTTTGGTGTTATCACATGTTGGCCCTGTTCCAGCATGAGCATCTACAACAGATGGGGTTTGAGCACTTCCTGTCCATTCCTCTTTTCCAGATAGAGATGGGACTCCTAGAGTCTGTGGTAGTACTGTACCATCATCGTACAAGCTTGATTGTGACCAGAGTCGACGAGTTTATCCTTTCCCTAGAGGATATGGTACAACTAACAGGACTTCGAGTGGGTTGATCAATGACCAATTCAGTAATCTCAGACTATACCTCTATGATGGTGGAGCTAGTGGGGAGCCAAATTGTCATACGGGCCTCGTCTTTTGGTCACTTCCTCAATGGTCTGTCGGGTTGAGGATTCTCGAGAGACGACGATAGAGCCTGGGGAGGACGTGGATCATCAACTTCGTGCATTCCTTCTCGTTTTGTTTGGAGACTTACTCTTCAACCACGCTTCCTTATGACTGTCAGCAGTGTTTCTGCCCTTGCTTGCTGATTTAGACTAGGTCGAGAAGTATGCTTGGGGAGCTACTAGCCTGTCGTACTTGTATTCAGTCCTCTTTTGCTTCGCTAATGATAGCTCTCGTCAATTGGGCAGGAACTTGCCATTTTTTCAAGTAAACAATCTTTTCTATTCATCCTTTACTGTCTATGGTTATCTGTATACTCGGATAATGATTTACTTCTGCTTGCAGCTCTGGGTGTGGGATCACTTTTCCTTTATGAGGCCTATCCCGCCTTCAGTCCCCGAGATGGGGATGTCTTTTCCTCGGGGAGCATATTGGGGTCAGGTTGAATGCACTCCTGAGGCGATTACTGGGCAACGCTATATTGGGCGTCTTTTCTTTAAGATGCTGGCCCCTGCTCAAGTAGTCTCTTTTCACATGCATAATGTCTTTGAGCTTCTAGTTCACTGATTCAACTACAATTTTTTTAGGTGATTTGGTGACCCTATGCCGAGGGAGAGCACAAGGATGTCCCTGAGATAGCTCCTAATTGAGTCGTCCTTGATCGGGATATCTAGATCCACTGTTGGAACCATTTCCACTTTCAGCAAATTAGTCGAGCACTCCATCAACTGGGGCGTCGTCAGATTCAGCCTCAAGCTCACCCGTTCCAAGTCTAGCATGAGACACAGGAAGGAGGAGGGAGTGCTCTCCATTGGGTTGATACTTACGGCCTGTAGTTGTTAGACTAGGTTGGGGGTGGTTCCCCTTCTCCTACCAATGCGACCACCGAGAATGAGCTAGCTTGGGCTAGGTGGATGGATGCTTAGTTCAACAAGGTCATGGTTTTCCATCGCTCCCACTTCCTAGGATGGTCGAACCTTCCTCTGGGTGACACCACTCCTGATGTGGTGGTGATGGCGATGGGTGAGTTGCAGGAGTCCGTCTGCTTCCGTCGAATGCAAATGGAGATCGTAGTGAGTGTTTGACTTTATGCTTATAATACATGCATTTCTTGATGATTAACATGCTTGAATCTACCCCTTGCAACTAAGGACCATAGATGAGTACAGCCAACGCGAGTGAGATCTTGTGAGGTGAATAGCTGAGTTGACTGAGGAGGTCGAGCGTCTATAGGCCTTTACTTCTCATGTTTGCTTTTACTTTTATAGTATATTTTTGGTCTTGGAAGCTAGTGCTAAGTAGGCTTATCTTTTCTTACAGCCTTCCTCTAGTTCCGCTCCACTGTCGGATCATACTAAGGAGATTTCCCGCCTTCAAGGCATGGTAAGTATAATAGTGTATTTTCTCTGTGTCTTATTCAATCCTGCTTGTAACCCTGGCTTATGTAGATTGCTACCCTCTAGGAGGAGTTGTCTTATCGATCTAGTGACTGGGTCTCCTAGCTAGAGGAGTCACTTGCTCTACAAGACAAGTGGATACAGGACCTGGAGCAGGCTGCGATGGGCACTTCCGAGCACGCCCTATGCCTTGAGGGAGTTTGGTTTCTTGAGGCTAGTAATTGGAGGAGGCGCACCGACTTGCCGAGGAGCCCTATGGGCTTTAAAGGTGAGGGACACAGAGGTGGCCAGGTTATTTGAACAGAGGCGGGCCTCGCCTATGGCTGACTCAGCTACTGAGGTTGTTGAGATAAGGAGGCAGTTGGATAGAGCTCAAGCGGTATGATTAATTTTCACTTCATTTCCAGTTTTTGTAATGCTTACTGACATCTTGGTTGTCTTTCTACAGTGCTTGGGAGCTAGAGACGACATCATAGCTCAGCTCGAGGAGGAGGTGAGACACTATAAGACACATGCTTTCGAGAGTTGCGTCATTTCAGGTCACTTAGTTCCTCCACCGTCGATGATTAAGCCAAGGCTTCGTTCAAGCAATCATTGATCCAAAGCTACCTCTCAGGCTCCTTCTGGTGCATCAGTATGCCAATCTCCTCAGCCTCGTGCAGTTCCTCCTTCAGTTCCAGAATGTGAGGGCCAGAGTGCCTCATAGCTTCATATTGTTCTTTTTTGTTCTTTTCAGTACTTGTACTTCAGGGGCATGTTTTGGTGATTTTGTAGAACAATATGTATAAATGAAGATATCTTTCTACACACTTAGCAAACTTGTCAGATATTTCTTTCAAAATTACCTTTCCAAAAGTTTAAGATGAACTAAAATAACCAATAACTGAGGGAGCACCTCCAAATAATGATCTTTAATTCAAATTAACTCAAAACAAGCTTATTCACATGTAATAATATATAAATGATAAGGCTATGATAATTGATTTCACCTACGGGCTTTAAATCAAACATTCAAGGTCGTCGATGCCATAATGAGTCGCTAATTATATGAAAGGCACGACAGGCGATTCTGAATGGCTCGGAAGTCCAAAAAATCTTAAACTAGCGCCCACACATGTATTTTAACTTGTTGAAGTCTCTGGAGTTAGTAGAAATTGGTTTTGCATTTTGTCCATAGATTTGGGTCCCCCAAAGCAAAGATCAGCAACTTAAGTTACTGATAAGTGTTGGACGCAAATCTGGTTGTGTTCAACATAAGACGTTATGACGTACAACATCTTACACTGCAAGTTTTTTTATTTTTTACGCCTTCATTTGTTAGACGCTGTAAGTGTTAGCGTCTAATGTAAAATGCTGAAACCTAAAGCATTCAACACCTGTCAGTAAAATTTGCAAGCAAACTCAGCAAAATGGTTATTTCGTCTAGGGTGCCCCTTGCCTTTAGCCTAAAGATGATGATAAATAGTGATAGACTTGACATTAACTTAGGTGGAGGATAATAAGTCTGGCCTCAACTTTATTTGTCTTATTGAAGATGACCATTCGAATGGGAAAGGTTAATGGCACGACGTGGGGTCAGAAATGTCTTAGATTTTTGCATCATAAGTTGTACTTATTATTAGTTTCATGTGGTGGTGTTGGTTGGGTAGATTTTACCCTACCTTTTAGTTTGGATTTTCCTCTTTTCTTTTTTATTTTGGGATTTCATTTTTTTTTTTTTTGAATTTTGGGATTTTCTGGATTTCTTTTTGAATTTTGGGATTTTCTATTTTTTTGGATTTTTGAGATTTTCTATTTTTTTTTGGATTTTTGGGATTTTCTATTTTTTTTTGGAATTTGGGATTTTCTATTTTTTTTATAATTTGGGATTTTCTTTTTTTTTTAGAGAAGGAAATTCTTCCATGAAATTGAAAAAAAGACTTCGTGGGTGGACACCTTGATGATCAGAATCCTTGTGCACTCTAAGCTAGATGACGCTTTAGGCTTGCCTCGGTACTAACTACCTCTAGTCCTAGTTCTTATCTCTTGTCACTGAGTGAGTAGTACAAGTAGACATGCAAATCAGGCCAAGCTGCTCCTAGGCAGTCTGACCCAGCCCGAGCCCACCACGGCTCAAACCCGTTGATCCAACAATGGATCGGGCCGAGCTAGGCCCGTCGTGGGCCGTGGTCTGTGGTGGGCCCACGTGCCAGGCCTGCTTAAGCCTATAGAGTAGGTCCATTTTGGCCTATAAATTAGACTGGACCAGGCCGAGCAGGCTCAGAAATTTTAAAAAAATAAAAAAAACAAACCAAAAGGGTTGGCCCAACCCGGCCCACCGGGCCCACACCCTGGCCCACCAATGGGCCATGGGTCGTGCTAGGCCCATTGCCTACCAATAGAAGTCCAACCCAGTCCAAGCCCGATCAGGCCTTTGTTTTTTTTGGACCGGGCCAGACCTGACCGGCTTAAATTCCAAGTCTAAGTACAAGGTGTGAGAAGAAAGGGGTAGTGTCTTACGCTGAGACTTTGGCTTGACTCGGAGCTCTAAACCTCCTTTGGCCCAAGGTCAAATCCTACTACGCTTTTGATTCCCATTCTTTTTTGTTTTGTCTCTAGATAGCTTCTTTACTGCCATCTTTTCATTCATTTTCCTTTGGACAACTTCTTTGCCGTCATCTTTTTCCCTCTCTCTTTCTTTTAGTCCATGGACAACTTCTTTGTTGTCATCTTTCTTCTTCTTCTTTTTTCATTTCTTTTCTTTTGGCAGGTGTCTACCTATGATTGAGATTTTATGCATTGATAGCACACCTATCTAGCGTCAGTGGTCTCACCCCCGTTTTGAGGGTTCGATCAGTGGATATCTATTATTGCTGGATCGAATCACCCCTTTAATTTGGTATACCCCCCTCTTTTGTGCTTCTAGGCTTGGCCTTGGATACTTATCCAATCATAACTTACTAAAATTTATGCTAGGATAGCATGTTCGACTGTAACGACCTAACCCAGAGCCATTACCCAAATTCTAGCTACAATTTTTTTTTCCTTGTATTTATTTACTTGCCATAAGCACTTGCATTAAATCTAAAACTAAATCCAATATTAAACAACTTATATTAAAATACTATTAACTGAATTAAATTAAACTAAACACTTACCCAGAACTCTTGATGCGTGGTCGATCCTGCATATGCATTAGTAACTCCTGCTCCTATCCTGCACTTGAGGAAACACCGACAAAACACACATGAGTGACCACTAAAAGATCATCCAGTACACACCCTATTAAAACACACACTACTCTGGCATCTCTCTCGAATGCCACACACAATCACGAGCAACGCTCTTTTGCCCTACAAGCAACACAGTTTTTGAAAACATGTTTTTGAAATCTAATTCTTTCTTTCTTTTTCAAATCATCTTAACTTTCAAAAACATTTTATGTCTTTAAAGAAAATTATCTTTTTCCTTTCTTTTTAAAATTGTGCTCTATCTTTTAAAATCATTTTCTGTCTTTTCTTGCAAAATCTATGTATTCTCTTTTCAAAACATGATACTCCACTTGCATCGGCCACTCTAGCCAAATCAAGTTACAACAACTAGAGTGTGTCACGCTAACATCGAGTCCCTTGCTCAGTCAGACAAGCAAGTAAATCTCAAAACTGGCACAATCCTTTATTCTTTTCTAGACACTTTCTTTTTACTTAAAAATCATCATGCTTTTCTCAAACATCTTTTCTTTTCTTTTGAAAACTCATGCTTTTCTGAAATACTTTTCTTTTTTATGAAAATCTCATACTTTTAAGAAACACTTTTCTGGAAAATCATTCTTAAACCTAAATTCCAGCTTAAAACACAAATCTCAATTCTGACTAAAATACAAATCTTGGCTGGAACTAGTCCTAAAACACTGGTCTCATCTGGGCTAGACTCTAACTAAACCTCAGAAGTCAAAACTAAGTTCGACTCTAGCCCAAAACTATCTCTTTCTCAAATCTGAAAACTTTCTGAAATCACTTTTCTAGTGTCACCTTGATCAGGGGTGACCTGGCTACAAATGGAGGGAGAGACACTAACCTCAACCTCTTACACTGCCACGATGAAAGTCCCCGTACAGGGCATATCACCGTCCCGGCCAACAGGCCTCTCTATCGGGCTCCACAAGCCCTTCTAAGCCAACAGGCTCACTCTATTTTCTCTTGCATGGGGATGCATCTCGTCATGATGTTCCTCAATTCTATGTTAGTGTTGCAAGCTTTCTAGTGACTTTGCCTAGCTCATCGCGAGCTCTCGAGTTATCCTACCCAATCCATCGCAAGCTCTCGAACTACCTCACGTAGCTTACTTAACACCAATCTGCCTAACTGAGCACACGACCCAGCCAGTGCAAGCTCTTCGGCACCCAATTTTCTTCTACCTGGAGCGAACTCAAAAATCTTGAAAATATCTTTGTATATCTTTAGAAAACTTTGAAAAACCTTCCAAATCTTTGCAAAGCCATGCAAGTCTTTTCTAAATTCTTTTAGAAATCTTTTCCAATCTTTTCTAGAAATCTTTTCAAAAAGCTCTCTTCTAATTCTCTCTGTTATAAAATGACAATGAATGGTTAATAGACGGACAAAGTATGTGGTTAACCGTCGTTATAGTATACATGTACTAACATGAGAAATTGAAAGGTGTCAGTAAAGAATTAATATAGTGATAGTTTATATAGTTAGTCGTCACTATAACATATAATTAGTGATAAAAGAAATAAAAATGTGTTGTAAATTTTGATCTTTAGTGACATTTATATCTCTTTAGTCGTCGGTAGAGTTACTTTTTTGGGACAGTTACAATAGTGACTGTCGATAAATCAAACATGTATAGCGACAAAAAAAATTATCACAACAAATTTTTTTTACTAATGGTCACAAAAGGCATCATAATATTATTTAATGATAGGACTTTAGCCAACGATTAGTCAACCATTAGGTGACCATCACTATATCTATACTAACGGTTTTATGTACTTTCACCGACAGCCAGGGTCATCGATAAAAGACTGTTTTCTTGTAGTGACTTGATCTCGACCATTGTAGCATCTAGAAACTTCAACCGCCGCACAGCTCTCTACCACTAATCTGACTCACCTTTTAGTAGATGGGTGGCCAATCATACCCAATGCTTTTCTAGGCACGTCATGCTCTCCAACATCATTATGACCCTTTGCAGTGATACTTCGCTCTCCTCAAGCCCACCCTTGCCTTTGAATGTTGGTGTATGGAGTTTGCTCAACTGGTGAAGCCATGGATCTTCTAACAATCCTCTAGAATCTTCCTTACTAAAAGTGTGGGAGATCCCATGTACCAAATTCAGCAGCTTGGTCCGCATACGCTACCATCTGCTCTCCTTTAGAGAGCTAAGTTCCTCGACAGGAGCCTTGCCTTTACCACAGCCGCGACGACGAGACAATTTGTAGAATAAGACAAAGTACTTGTACCACAATCAACAAACAAACACCCAAAAATCATGTTAAAACTGACAAATGTAGACACAATCATGACATGTAATCTTATGAGGTCACTAAAATCAAACACCTTAGGCTAATACACCTAGTGAACCTCGATCTGATATCAAAATGTGTAACGACCCGAGCCATTACCACCAAATCCATTAACCTAACTAAAACTAAATATAATTAAATGCCTAATTTTACAGAATAATTAAAAGCTAATTAAAGACATCTAGACTACTAGGAACCTGTAGTGTGCAATCAGTGACCTTTAACTATGTGCATTAGTGCTACACTGTTAACCATCTATGCCTACAACTGAAAAATATAAGAAAACATGCGTGAGTGACCAGAAAGCTACCCAACACACACTCCACAGAAAACCACAAGAAAACCAAGCTAAAACCAACAATATAAATCTTATCAAACTTTAAAACAATTTCAAAACTATTTTATCCCTTTTCAAAAGTCTCTAGAAACACTAGGAAACACTCAAACCTCAAAATGGGTTCCACTGGCCAAAACTTGCGGAAAACTACATAGGCACACCAAAATCACACGATAAATCATGTTGCTTGGCACCAAGTAATCAACTCTAGCCACAAGTAGATCACAGAGGAGTTACCTCGGTGTCTGCGCTGTCACGGACAACCATTCTATGGAAGAGTCTGCCTGTCTTGATGTCCCACCACCTGTAGGACCCTCGAAAGACTAACCACACATTAGGAAAGCCTACTCACCCTACACCTAAGCGAACTATCCCTCCACTTGAAGAACAAGCTACAGGGTACATCCTCTTGATATCCTAATTCGATGCTTAAACCCTACACCTAGGCTCTACTAACACCTTGATACCCATAGCAACTAGGGTAATACGTCTTACTTAAGAGTCTTATACTTCCCAAGTCTGTTGCCATGGCACCATCAAGTAAGGATGACACCCTAAGTCTAAGTATCAGGAGCAATTGGAGTCTCATACCTCTAAGTCTGGACAACACTTTGATCTACAGACCTCAACCTCAACCTTGTGAACAACAATCCAGGAGTTTCATACTTTCGGGATCCGACGTATACTTGGCTACGACCTCTTAGTCTTTGACTTCAATCTAGGTGACATACTCGACTACCCGAGAATGCCGTCACACTCCTTGGTTCAGACCACATGTTCCTTTGGTATGTTGGTTGACCACACTAGAAAACCAAGAAAAACTCTTTTTTAAAACACTAACGCATGCATTATTTTTGAAATCTATTTTTAAAACCATTTATGCACTACCAGGGCATTCACAAAACTAAACATCGTAACAATAAATGAAATATCAAAATCAAAACACCAAAAATACCAATTTCAGCATCTTGAATGGGCCCTAAAATCCACAGGACTCATCCATAGCCTACCAGTATTCCTGACCCATGGTAGCTATCTGCGGGTTGCCCTAAAAATCTAGAGCTCAGAGAACCCAAAGCTCTGTGGGTACTCACTCCTCCTCAAATTTCTATTTTTCACCAAAGGTCACTAAACTTGGCAAATAACATACCAAAATGTAGGAAATTAGACAAGTAATCCAACGGTACTAAAATTATCAAATTTCATGTAGAATATCTCGAGAAAATTCATTGAGAAAGGCACGGATGAACAGTACTAATTGTTTTTAAATAATCAGAATTAAAAATCCAATTTGCAACCAAAAATCATGAAATCACTTCCATCATACTTAGATCAACACAAGGAACACTACCACATTAATTTTACAGAAAACGAAGTGAAGTATGCACCTTAAGAGAGTTTACTATGCACCACTGCCGAAAACCACCACAAGTGCTATCGACTGACCACACGTGCTTCAGAGCACCTCACGCCCACACAAGACGATGTCTCGAAGCCTGACACCTCGGCATGGGCACTGAGACACACCGACGACGTTCACTTCTCTCTCTCTCTCTCTCTCTCTCTCTCTTAGCTGGAACTCAAGGAGGAAAGCAAAAAGGAGTGGAAGAAGAAGAAGAAAGGAGCAGAAGAAGAAAAAAAAGGATTGACATACATAGGAAGGCAAAGGAGGTTGGCTTACAGGAAACGATTCGTCCTCCTTATATAGCTTTTGCCTTCATGAATTGGGTGTGTGCATGTTTGCCAACTTGACAATAGCCAACCATTCCACAAATGAAGATGGCTCATGCACATTGTCAACCGCTTCACCACCACATCAATGAATCCATCATGTACGCAACGAAACCATTCAATGATGTTACAGGGACAACACTTCAATTCAGTTAAGTCGAATTAACTACTGTAGTTGTGGTACCAAGCCATGGAGTTTGCCCACGACGTCCACCCACAATATCAATATGTGGACCTCATTAATACAATGGTCTAAAACAAGGAATAAAGCTCAAATACTATTCACGACGTTCATATCTAAAATTCACTAATTTCAGTTATTTACAAGTATAATGAATTTTAAAGTGTTACACCATTAACTAAACCAAACATCCATTCAAATGATAGGTTCTATACAGTATTTGAGATAAAATTAATTATGTTTTTATATTTTATTTGAAAATCTAATATTAAATTGATTATAAAAGAAATCTATTTTTTATATCAAATAAATTTTACATTCGTAATCCTATAACTATTTCATTCCAACTTACATGTAGAATCAAGAATTTAAAATCTATTCCATACCAAACGGCCAAATCCCAACCCGTTAAATAAATAGGTGTATCCGACTCATACGCGACCCGTTTCCGAGCGTACTTCCCTTTCTCTTCTTCTGTGCTCCAATTCTAGTCGTTCTGAACTCCTCTGCCAAGGGACGTAGCAGATCTACACCCCACCGGAGGCCATGATATCCCAGTTCTTCGTGCTCTCGCAGAGAGGCGACAACATCGTGTTCCGTGACTGTAAGATCTCAATGTCTTCCAATCCCTCCTTTTAGGATTTCTCGCTTCTTCCGAATTCTAATTCTGATGTGCTCGATTGGTGGAGTGTCTGCTTTTGGATCGAACGAAACATGCTTGTTCGGATCGGTCAGACGATTGCGAGATCTGAAAGGTGTTGCTGTTGGATTCGATCCAATTCCGTTCCTTTTGGTCTACCTGTAGGGATCACTAGTTTAGCGAAGAAGTGGCTGATCCCACGAGAAGTAGACGCCTGGCATGGGGGGGGG
>JAMKQA010043826.1:0-20178 GCA_024699735.1 Posidonia australis | reverse complement strand
ATATAAATAGCAAAAATCAGATTATATGTTAAGTTCAAGGCATGCTTTATCTTGGTGCAAGAGCTGAAATTAAAGAAGAAGGGAAAGAGAGGACCTACCTCCCAAGGTGTTCCTTCTTGAGATATCAAAGATAATGGGATCCTTGTTGCTTTGGAAGGGCTGGCAATGCTTCAAAATATAAGGGAGTGCTTGAGAGAAAAGAGAGTGGATTGCAGAAAACAGTAGATAGCTTGCACTAGATCTTCTTCCAAGGTCCCCCAAATGGTTGCCTATGGGTGTCCTTATATAGGAATTTCTCATGGATAACTCCTAGAGAATACAAGCAGCCTCGTAAAAGAAGAGCCTGGGAAGATTCCATGGCATATTCGTTGGCAAAGGTTACAAACATGGGAGGTGAAAAACTAGCAGCTAGAAGCCTGAGAAGTGGCTGTGCGCCAGCTTGGTGCGCCAAATAGGTGTGCCAGCTTGGTGCTCCAGCTAAGTGCGCCACTTATATGCTCTGGCTTGGTGTGCTAGCTAGGTGCTCAATATTGGTGCTCTGGCTTGGTGCTCTCGCTTGGTGCTCTAACTTGGTGCTCTCCCCTATCTGTTTGAATTTCTAATTAGGCTGTGGACCTGCCATAGGTTTGGGATTGGTTTAGCTAATGGGATTCAAGGGTTAGCCACATCCAAAGCAACATATGGAAAATTTATCTATGAGTCACCTCAAAATCGGGGTGTCTACAAAAGAGAGGAAGAGACAGAGCTTGTCAACATCGGTACAGTAGAAAATGTTAAAGAAACACACATCAGTACCAGGCTATCGCCACAAGCAAGGGCAGAATTTATAGCCATCTTGAAAGAATACGTGGATGTCTTTTCATGGAGCTACGATGACATGGTTGGCCTGGACGTAGAGGTGGTGGTACATACATTACCACTAAAACTAAATTCAAAGTAAGTCAAACAAAAACTTCCCAGATGGCAACCTCAATGGCTGTTGAAACTCAAGGAGGAAATCATGAAACAGAATAAAGTCAATTTCCTCAAGGTCGTCTTATATCCTAAGTGGCTCGCAAAAGTGGTGCCAGTGCCAAAGAAAGACGGGCGGGTTTGCATGTGCATAGACTACAGAGATCTCAACAAGGCAAGCCCTAAGGATGACTTCCCACTTCCCCACATTGATATTCTGGTTGACAATATAGCAGAGCATAAAATGTTATCATTCATGGACGGATTCTTAGGATACAACTAGATCAGAATGGTAGAAGAAGATATGGAGAAGACATCTTTCATCACCCCTTGGGGAGTCTTCTGCTACAGGGTAATGATATTTGGGCTGAAGAATGCAGGCACAACATATCAGAGAGCCATGATCGCATTGTTCCACGACTTCATGCACCAAGAAATTGAAGTGTATGTGGATAACATGATCACCAAGTCCAAAGAGCATAAGGATCATCTTTCCTGCCTAAGGAAGTTGTTTGACCATTTGAGAAAGTATAAGCTTTGCCTCAATCCTAACAAATGTGCATTCGAGGTATCCTCTAGAAAGCTCCTTAGTTACATCATCAGTAAGAGAGGAATAGAGGTAGATCCCCACAAAGCCAGAGCCATTATTGACATGCCACCCCCCGCCACTGAAAAAGAGGTTCGAGGATTGTTGGGGCAATTACAGTATATCAACCAATTCATAGCACAACTCACACCCATCTACGAACCAATCTTCAAGCTCTTGAGGAAAAATGCACAGACTCACGGGAACGATGAATGCCAAGTTGCCTTCAACAAGATCAAGCAGCATCTTGCGAAGCCTCCAGTCTTAGTTTCTCCTATGCCCAGTCCTATGCCCAGACGACCTTTGCTATTATATCTCTCAACTACACAGCACTCCATGGGTACAATCTTAGGTCAGCATGACGAATCAGGGCATAAGGAAAGGGCAGTCTACTATCTCAGCAAGAAGTTCAATGATTGCAAGGTCAAGTACAACACCATAGAGAAGGTTTGCTTATCCATGGTGTAGGCCACTCAACATCTCAGGCACTACATGATGACATATTTAGTCCTACTATTATGCCGCCATGATCCTATTAAGTACCTATTCCAAAAGTCAGCCTTAGTAGGTAGATGTGTCATGTGGCAGGTTATGTTGTCACAATATGACTTTACTTTTGTGACACAGAAGTCGGTGAAAGGACAGGCGATGGCGGATCATTTGGCAGACTTGCCTTTGCCAAAATATCAGTTGCTCCAAATGCAATTTCCAGATGAAGACATCCTATTTGCGATGGGTGATGCAGAGTTAAAAGCCCTAAGGATGAACATCAGTGGTGTCTATACTTTGATGGTGCTGTCAATAAAAGGGGAAGAGGCATTGGTGTAGTCTTAGCAACACTGCAGGGACAACTAATTCCTTTTGCAAGAAAATTGACATTCGAATGCTCCAACAATGAAGTTGAATACAAGGCATGCATCTTGGGATTACAGGTCGCACTTGAACAAGGTGTTCGAGAGCTTCGAGTATATGGAGATGGTATATGGAGATGCAATGTTAGTCATTTCACAGATCAATGGTGATTGGAGAACCAAAGACCAGAAACTTGTGTTATACCATGAGAACCTGCTAAAGTTGCTTGATGAGTTCAAAGAGGTCAAATTCTCTTTCATGAAGTGAACCAAGAATGCGTATGCAGATGCATTGGCAACCCTAGCATCATGGCTATCGATACCAGAAGCCCATGCGGCAGATATTTCAGTAACTTGCGTAGAGCAGCCTGCACATTGTATGCACATCCAAGAAGTAGAACCAGCAGTAGGGTTACCCTAATATCATGATATCCAAGTTTTCCTTGAGTCCGAAAAATTTCCATCAGGCATCTCGACAATGGACAAGAAGACCTTGATACGACTAGCATCCAAATACTTACTTGGAGCAAGGCACTTATACAGAAGATCGTACAACCAAATGTTCCTCCGATGTGTGGATAAGAAGGAGGCAGACATATTGATGTTAAAAGTTCATGCAGGAACATGTGATCTGCACATAAATGGAGTACTCTTGGACAAGAAAATCATGTTACAGGGCTTTTTCTGGTCCACTATGGAAACAGGCTGTTGCCGATTTGTGCAAAAATGCCACAATTACTAAGTACACGGTAACTTCATACATGCTCTCCCACAATAGCTGCATATCATGTCATCACCTTGACCTTTCTCTAGCTCGGGAATTGATGTTGTCAGGGCAATACATCCGGTTGCATCTAACGAACATCGTTACATCCTCGTGGCCATCAATTATTTCACAAAGTGGGTTAAGGCAGCATCGTACAAAATAGTCATAGCAACAACTATAGAAAAATTCATTAGGAATAATATCATTGCCAGATATGGAGTTCCAGATGCAATCATATCAAATAATGGAACAAACTTCATAGCAAGAAGAGTCGAAGACTATCTTCAGAATTACAAAATCAAGCACCATAGATCCTCCCCTTATCGACTGCAAATGAACGGTGCAGTCGAATCAACTAACAAGAATCTGATCAAGATTTTGAAAAAGATGGTTAAGACTCACAAAGACTAGTATGAAAAGCTCTCTTACGCACTATGGGCTTACCGGACATCAGTCCGAACATTAACAGGAGCAACAACATATTCACTCGTCTATGGCATGAAAGCAGTCCTTCCTTTCGAAGTGGAAATTCCATCACTCAAAATTTTGAAAGAAGCTGAGCATGATGAGGCAGAATGGGTTCAAGACCGTTGTGTTCAGCTAGACCTGATTGATGAGCACAGATTACAAGCTATGCACCATGCCCAATGTTACCAGAAGCGAATGGCCCGAGCATATCAGAAGAAGGTTCGACCTAGAAGTTTTGTGTCGGGCGATTTGGTTTTGCGCGCCATTCATCTTCCTAATGCTCAAGGGAAGTTTAGGCCCAATTGGCGTGGACTGTTTGTTGTGAGATAAGCCTTATCTGGAGGCGCAGTCATTCTTGAGGGTATAGATCATGTGGAGCAGTTAGAGCCTGTCAATGCGTCCTTCCTAATGAAGTACTACCAATGATTTTCAATCACTCCTGGACCTTGCAAAGTGTTCTATTGATGACCATGCATCTTTATGTTTCTTGCTTTAGCATTCTTGTGTTTTGAGTTACTGCATCCACACATCACAAGAGTTGCATCGTACGCATTGTACTTTCTTTTCTTTTGCATTGTAATCGTAATATGAAACATTGGCATAATCTTTGCTCGATGAGGAAAATCGAAAGGCCAGCCTACTTAGGAAGGGTTTTGATCCTTCTCATGTATTACTACCTATGTGACCTAGAAGGTGAGGGAGCCACTATTTTCAGGGAACTGGACGAAATGTACAAATTCCCGAAGGACTTATAGTTCAAGAGGGAGATAAAATGATAGGATGAGAGTGAGTGTGTGAGCAAAGAAAAAAAATAAACATAGATATCAGAGCATAAAAGAAATGAGAAGATAGAAGATAAAGATAGAAGTTAGCTCCAATGAGAGAAGCACGTAGCACAACTCTATCCCTATAACTTACCTTGGAGAAGAGTTGAAGCGTACACCTACCAAGCCCATACTTCCAAAGGGACTAGCTACTCCTTTAGTTAAAATTGAAGAAGAGCAGCTTCCCCCAGCCTAGGTGTTTATTACCTCCAAATAGGGATAGTGTGAGTCAGCATGCCTTTGAGAGAGTAAAGGAAAAATGAATTATTGAAAAGTAGGTATAGAGCCCTAGGAGTTTGGCATGAAGCCCATTTCATCTCAAAAGTCCATTGATTAAGTGAGAGCCACCAATAAACCTATGGATCTAGGTAGTGTTAGGTGAGTTGAGGACATTCTAGTTCCTTGTAGTAAGCAATAAAGGCTTCTTTGGCGCTGAGAGTACCAATATCTTGTATACACCATGCATAAATCTTGCCTCGATCTTACATAAATCTTGCATAAATCATTTGGTGTTCAGCATTTTAGATCTTTTTTGCATTTTGCACCGTTTTGCAAGGCGTTTGCTTATGTTTTAACTAGGGGCATGTTAGCTGCCTTTTGAGTTGAAATATTGGCAAAAAGGGAGTTTCAACCAGGGGCATGTCAACTACTCTTTGGTTGGAAATAGGTCTTTGACCAGGGGCATGTCAGCTGCCTTTCTGGGTCAAGAGGGTCACTAGGACAATGTTGTTGTCAGGTGCATGTTGAGCAATACAAGCTGCTTGTTGAAAGAGCGTCGATTGAGTTCATCATCAAGACAGGCCAAATCTAGTTCTCCACTAAGAAGGAATGTTTATGAGGAAAGCAATAAAGTTTGCCAAGAAAGATGCATTATGAAACAAGTTCGTTCCTTTATTACAGCTTATCAATTATACAGGAGTCGCTCACTTGATTAAAGAATTCAAAGGAAATTTATAACAGTGGACCCTCAAGTCACCATCAGTTGATTCTTGCACTTTTCGAGCTGCTAGCTCTTACAGATGAAGTGCCACCAAGAGGAATTTCATTCATAGGCCAAGTTTTCCGAATTTTGGCCTCGTATTTCGCTGTGCAATCTGAACCTTCAATTATGGCAAGATTTGAAGATTGAATACCACAATGCATCTAGCGAGCTAGCTCGAAGGTTGTCGCAGTGGAACCAAGTGCATACCCTTTGAAGCAGTCAAGCATAGGGCTTTACTCAATCGAATCCTAACAGAAACCAAATTGGCGTAGAACACAGACAGGATGGTATTCCACACCACCCGTGAGTCTCGGGAGGATAGCTAGTCACATATTACTGTTGTTGAAGAAGATAGTGAAGGGCTTTGTAGTTGTAAAAAGGATATGCCAGACTACAGTATCCCTAGTAAGATTCCACAATTGCTCGCATATTTTGTGGACGCACAGGAAAGGTGCATGAATGGCTGGTGCCACTATAAGATTCAAAGACAAAATGTTGGGAGTGCAGGACTTCCACCCCTATATGAGCAGCAAGCCAAGTCTGTTAGAAAGAAGCAGAGTACAGTTAGATTAGCACAGTTAATAACTTGAGTAGCAATATTAACTTACTTGCACTACGGACCGCAACCATGAAAATGTCGAGAATGCTTTAATGCCCGATCCAGGCCAAGATATGTCTCCGTTAGAAGAATAGGGGCGAGGTCAATTTGGTGAGTGATCATTGCTAGTGCTACTTCTGCGACCTCAATGGTGACTGTCATCCGGCCGTGACTGAAGATGAGTTTCCCAAGGAAGCGCACTACAAAGCCGTGAAGCCATAAGCTGCCTGTTGAAACACGGTTATTTGCAATCTTGTCAAAATAATCAAGGTGTAGCATTAGAGTTGAACCGTCTATGTAGATAGGCTCTTCTCGCAAGCACTACGTGATAAGCCCGTCAGTTGGCTCAGAATAGAAGAGTAACTGTCACAACGCATGAAAACTGATGGTGACATGTATGGTGATAGGCTGCAGATCCATCGGACTTCCTCTAGGGTAGGAGTTAGTTCCATTTGTCCAAAGCGGAATATACGCAAGGCGGGTTACCAAAATCTAGCAGCAGTGCATAGGAAATGCCAGTTCACCTCCACCTTGGCAATGTTCAACAATGAAGAGGATATGACCCAAACCCGCAGTTACTCACAATCCTCAGCAGTTACTGCACCAATTCATGTTTGCAGAACATCAGAACAGTGTTTAGGTGTCACCATGGTTGGATATCCTTGCGTGGAAAATATGAAAATATATCTTGGATCAAGACATAGTGGGAATGATGTAAAATCAAATTTGGGCCAAACAATAGAAAGAAAATAAAGAAGAAAAGAGGGAAAAAAAAGGGAAGAGAATTAAAATGAAATGAAATCATGAAGCACAGACCCATTTGTATCTTAAATTGTAAAATGAAGAGCGGCATATAATTTCGCAGTTATGGTAGTTATCCAGTAGGCCCCATCATACATCAGCAATGTGGATAATTTGATTTCTAAGGTCCAAAGTGCAAAATGGTCGCAAAAATTGCATTCTGATTCTCAACATTTCGCATCTTGCATTTGAAAGACAAAGTGTAAAGTGTCAAGAAAATAATGACAGTCTTCAAAAAAATTCACCAGATGGGGTAATTTGCGAAAAACCCCTTAACACAATGAAATTTGCAAAATAACGCTCAAATGGTGCGAGAAGTCATATTTGAGTAGAAATTTGCGAATACTCAGCAAAGTTCAAGATCCACAGGATAGCAGCAGTACGGCCATCAGAAATTTATCATGTCGGGCTGATTTGCAGTAAATCCCCTCAATTTTGGAAAATTACGAATAAGTCCTGACCTTTTGCAAAATTTGCAAACAGTGCCAGATGAGATTAAAGCCTCAGGAAAGTTCTTTCAGAGAATTTTTTACATGCAATTCAGCAAGAATATGAGTTTCAGTGCAATTGAGCCAACAACAAGCATAATTACCTCTTTGCCTTCCGAAGATGCAAATTGGAGTCTATTCCCACAATAAGATCACAACATGCAGTTGTTCCTTGCTTTTGTAGCAAATCTCCTTCCTGGGGGACAATCCAGAGATTATCGCTTTTCATTTCTCGATTTCTCATTCCAGGTGGATGGATCCTACTGTTCTTTTTTTCCCCTAGATTTTCGTGGGCACAAAATCCTTGTGCATGACTTTGATTGGGCGGTCAAAGTCGACCTTTGACCGGACGGTCGAGGTCCTTTCCTTTTTCTAGATTTTTGTAGGCACGAAATCCTTATACGTGACTTTGATCAGGTGGTCAAAGTCGACTTTTAATCGGATGGTCAAGGTCATATCCTTTTCCTAGATTATCACGAGCACAAAATTCTTGTGCGTGACTTTGGTCGGGCGGTCAAAATCGACCTTTGACCGAGCTGTCGAGGTCCTTTTCTTTTCCTTGATTTTCGCAGGTGCGAAATCATTATGTGTAACTTTGACCGGGCAATCAAAGTCAACCTTTGACCGGGCGGTCGAGGTCCTTTCCTTCTTCTAGATTTTCGCAAGCATGAAATCCTTGTGTGTGACTTTAACTAGGTGGTCAAAGTTAACCTTTGATCAAGCGATCGAGGTCCTATCCTTTCCATGAATTATCACGGGTGTGAAATTCCTGTGCGTGACTTCGTCCAGGCGGTCAAAATCGACCTTTGACCGGGCGATTGAGGTCCTTTCCTTTTCTTGAATTTTCGTGGGCGCGAAATTCTTGTACGTGACTTTGGCCAGGCGATCAAAATCAACCTTTGATCGGACAATCGAGGACCTTTCCTTTTCTTGGATTTTCGCAGGCGTGAAATCCTTGTGCTTGACTTTGGCAGGGCGGTCAAAGTCAACCTTTGATCAGGCGATCGAGGTCCTCCTCTTTTTCCAAATTTTCGTGGGTGCGAAATCCTTGTGCGTGACTTTGGCCGGGTGGTCAAAGTTGACCTTTGACTGGGCGATCAAGGTCCTCTTCTTTTCCCAAATTTTCGCAGGCGTGAAATCCTTGTACTTGACTTTGGCCAGGCTGTCAAAGTCGACCTTTGACCAAGTGGTCAAAGTCGACCTTTGACTAGGTAGTCGAGGTCCTATCCTTTTCTTAGATTTTCGCGGACGTGAAATCCTTTTGCTTGTGACTTTGACCGAGCGATCAAAGTCGACCTTTGACCAGGCTGTTACGGACCTTTTCTTTTCTTGGATTTTTGCGAATGCGAAATCCTTGCGTGTGACTTTGACGGGGCGGTTAAAGTCGACCTTTAACCAGGCGGTCAAGGTCCTTTTCTTTTCCTGGATTTTTGCAGGCGCGAAATCCTTTTGAGTGTAACTTTGATCGGGCGGTCAAAGTCGACCTTTGACTGGGCGGTCAAGGTCCTTTTCCTTTCTTAGATTTTTATGGGTGCGAAATTCTTTTGTGTGTGGCTTTGACCGTGCGGTCAAAGTCGACCTTTGACAGGGCAGTCGAGATCCTATCTTCTTCTGGATTTTCGCAGGCGTGGAATCCTTGACTTTGGCCAGGCGGTTAAAGTTGACCTTTGACCGGACGGTTGAGGTCCTCTCTTTTTTCTTAGATTTTCACAGGAGCGAAATCCTTGTGCTTCACTTTGACAGAGTGGTCAAAGTCGATCATTGACCGGGTAGTCAAGGTACTCTTCTGTTTATGAATTTTTGTGGATGCGAAATCCTCTGTGCAACTTCGTGTTGTGCAGCCGAAGTCATTTGTCCTCTTCTTGTGTTTCGCAGGCGCGAAACTTTGCTCATCCTATGTTCGTGCGGATAGGGCCTCCTATTTCTTGTTTGACAAATCATATGTTTTGACATGCTCCTTTTCTTTAGGTTGGTACCCCCAACTACTTGGTTGACAACCGTTAAATTGTCTGGCGTCCGGGTTGACAAGCTTTGCTGACTTGTCATGTCCCGTCTTTTTGGGTTGATAATCCTAATAATCCAGTCGATGAGTTCGACAACTTATCATGCCTCTTCCACTGGTGCCCCTGTACACAGGTTTTGTTTGGTTCTTGCAACATCGCTTCAGCATTAGCACCGGTATTGCATCTATTTTCGACATCAATTCTTGTGGGCAACATTAGCATTAGCATTGCATTTACATCTAGCATTAGCTCTCGCATTGGCATTTTAGATTATCATTGCATTGGCATTGCATTGATTTTCAACATTTGGCTCTACATTCACATGCATGTTAGTTATACTTTTGCATTTGCATTTTTGCATTCGGTAACTAGTCATGACTTCCGGTACATCCACCAGATAAGTGACCTAATGTTTATAGCAAACATCACCTTCCCGCAGCCTTGAAAATAAGGGTGTCTTGTCAATCCTGAGCATCGGTTTCGGTTCCCTCTATCTATCGACATTGTTTAGGGAGGGGCATCTGTAGATACCTTGATTTTGAGGTGGTTCATTGATGGATCCAATAGCGATGAATTCAGGTCTTGCTTCCCAAAACTCAAAGTCTTCCAAGTACATCAAATCAACCTAGAGCCATAGGTTAGAGTCTAGGTGTAAATCCTACATCCTATTAACCCAACACAAACTCTTGCACATTAGTCTAGCATATCAATTTAGCACATTTAACTGGCATACCTGAATAGCACATTATTCCAACACACCAAAATAGCACACCTAATTGGAGCACAAAACTGGAGCACCTATCTTGTGCACCATACAAGCGCACCAATCAGGCGCTCCTCATTGGTGCACCTCAGTGGTGCACAAGCACGATTTCCAGGTCGCTGGCTGTTCATTTACCTAACGATCCTTCGACCATCATACACATCGTATGCTATTATTTTTCACTGTAATAAGCATGATGATCATTCATTTGGTCTTGGGTGGAGTCCTTTGGTTTCCTAAGGCCTTAGAACTTCCAAAACTCTCAAGATCATTAACTATATAATGCCTTGGGTAGCCGTTGGTGTAGGGGGTTGGAAAAAGAGAGTGAGGAAGAACCTTTGCATCTTAGCATAGGAGCACTCACAACCTAGCCTTTGCCTATAACCAAAACTTCCACCTCTAAGCAAGAAATCATCCATTTAGCATAGGAAGAAATCCCTTCACCCAATCCTCCACAAAACCTCTCATCTTGCATCACTTGGAGGCAACTTGGGAGGAAGGAGACCTCTATTTTTCAGCCATTAGAGCCTATCACAAGCCACTCGTGGGGAGGAGCAAGAGCATAGAAATCAGGTAAGCATTCAGTCCTTTCCATGTAGCTAGACTATATTCATGAGGTATGGGGTTTTTCCATATATATTGGCTCTTTTGGGGGAATTCTTCGTGACGGATTGTATGCTGAATTTTATGTTTGCTGGACCATATTTTTAGAGCATGGCACTCTCTTAGAACATGTTTCTCTTTTTTCTATATAGTTATATCTATCATTCCTTATTCCTATGTTCATCTTGATGAATCATATGTTTGGTGAGATATATGCTTGCTTGTTTTTTGTCCCTTATTTTATTGGATCTTGTGAATGGTCATTTCATTTGGTGGGTTTTATTGGATTTTATTGGTGTTATGTTGATGTAAGAGGTCAAATTTGATGAATTCATGGCTCCCTTGTATGTCTTTGCAAACCTTTATGCTCTGTGTAGTTTGCCTTCTTCTCTGTGTTGTTTCCTTTGCATGTTGTTGTTTTGGTTTTGTGCATTAGTCATCGCTTTGTGATCTTTATTGACATAGGAGTGCGGTCTATGTGAGGCTTCTTGCCTTTGAGCACAAGTCCTATTCATGGTTTCATAGGATTGTCACCCATTCCTTTATAGCTTCATGGAAGAGGGGTGAACTCATGTGTGTTTAGGGTTTTGGCATCTAGGAGGAGTTTTCAGATAGCCTTTAGCATATTTACATGGTTACATATAGCATGACACATCAGTCCAGATTGCTACTTGTCCTGTAGTTTCTGGGTCTCATCTCAGAGGTGCACAAAATTGACACATATCAATGGCACATCTGAGTGGCTCACTGAACTAAAGCACTAGACAAGCGCATTATCTAAGCACAGTTGACTAGCGCACCAGACTAGCGCACCAGACTGGCGCACCTGCCTGTTTCAGTGCGCAAACAGTAGCTTTTGGCATATCATTTCACATGATTCTTGATTTGTTTTGACTTTGGTTTTTCTCGTGTGCTTTCTTGGATGTACTAGGATCATACCTACATGATTTTATACTCATACATGCATGATAGCATAGGTTTTGCATGTAGCAAAGTGAGGACGTTAGTCACGCGATGTTAATGGGTCATTGACTATGTCGGTGTAATATCTTTGCATCGATACTTGGTCCATAACTTGAGTAGCATTACAGAGCATTAGGACACGCCTTACAGTCCTTCTACCCATATTTAGCATAAGGCACAATATGCACATGGCCTAGCATTGCACATCGCCCTTGGGCGTACAAAAACGGGCTACAAAGCAAACGTAGCCAAACAAATGAACGAAAAGCCATGAAAGACCGACATGTCGGGCGCACGGGGGTGCCTAATACCTTCCTCGTGTGTAACAAGGATCGTTACCCAACTTTCTGGTCTGTAATGATCTTTTCCATTGGCACGAATTATGCACATTTGCATTGTTTTCGTTGTTTTAAAACGGTTTTCCTTGTCTCCCATTTTTAAGTAGATTAGGTGGTGACTCCTGCATTTCATCGTTTTTTATCGCTTTTTGCCGTAACTTTGCTAGCCCTCGGGCATTCGGCCTTTCTCGCCACGCGCGAGGCTGTCACCAGTATGGTTACAGTAGCTGTTGGTTGCTAATGCATATAAAAGGAGTCATGTTGCCACACATTAGAGATTTTTGTGAGTGTTTAGTTAGTTTAATTTCTTGTAGTTTATTAGCTTTATTTTTGCTAAGTGTACTTAATCTTAGTTTCATAATTAGCATAATTGTAATTAAAATAAAAGAAAAAAAAATGTGTAGCTAAGTTAAGAGGTAGCACCCTAGGGGGCGGGGCGTTATAACCATCATAACATTTTCTTTCCAATATTTGAAATTTACACCGTTAAATATTGGAATTGAGTTTATGTTGACACTAATGGAAGTAGATGCATTTACTAAATAAATATAGAAATAATTAAAAGTCCATAAGAATAGTTAGTCCAATGAGAATCATATTAATCTTTAAGAATAAAGAAACAAATAAATAAATTCAACTGATGGTGAGAGCTATTTCAAGATACCTAGCGTAATATCAACATTTAGCCTTTAGACAGAAATGCCAACTTACAAGTGATACTCTTCATTGTAGTAATTAAATTTTGACAATTAGTCTTGTTAAGTAACAACTTTTCCTTTGAGCCAACTAGTTACTCACATGGCATAATCATAAAATTGTCACATATTTATTACCACAAGTATATTTGATATTCGATCAAATAGTAACCTTCCTTTGGTTCGATTACTATCCTTATAAATCTCAAGTATATTAACATCTTTCTATCTCAAATAGACTAACCTAAGCAAGAGAGCCTACTTTGTTAGAATGTTACTTTGATCAATCTATTCTTAAATGGAAGACAATTTATTGTTGATCACTAATAATAAATTTATTTGCAACTAAAGATTATGGTCTAACTATTAAACCTTAAAACATGGAAACTGAAATTTAATTAACTTAAAGTAAAAGTTAATTCTAACATTAACAATATGTTAACCATGCAAAGACATTTTTAAAAAAAAAAACCAAAGTTCAAGGACTAAACAATAAAATTCTAGAAAACTTAAAACTAAATAAAAATTATAAAATTCTGTAGATTTTCTAGTAAATCATATACATTAGATAATTATCACAAAATAGCAGGGACTACTATGTAATTATTATAAAATAACTAATTAGGTAATTAAATGGATTCAACCCGAATTCGAATACCTAGAAAAATCAGAAACCCTAAGTGGCTACAAAAACATGCAGCAAGAACGGTGACAGCGGTGCTAGAGCCTGCGATAGCCAGACTACCACTGGAAGGGCACCTCCTAGACGCCAGCAGGCGTTCCGGCGCCCAAGAGGCACCGAAACGGCACAATCCGACGACATTCGAAAATCCAGATTAATATTAAGCCATATTTTCATGATTTTTGTTATACAAAAACGCGAGATCAGGATTGTTCATGTACGAAACAACAAGGGAAAGGAAAAAACCAATGAATTTCAACATGATGTAGTCCAAAAACTTAATATTTCATGGTGAAATGACATGAGTTGCTCTGATGCTACTTGTTAAATATAAATATCAAAAATACACGAATTTTATATATTAAAATGTGTTTTTCAAGATCTAATCACATCATATTTATCATAAAAAAAAATATATGATCAAATGCGGAAGTATACTTGAATTCATGTAAAAACCTTAACTCCTATATCTTAGATTTGGTCTTCCAAACCACAAAACTCCTATTGTCTTGCTCTTTTTCAATACGAGAGTAAGAGAGAAGGAAGACTAAGTTAGGGTTTGGAAATCATAACCTAAATTTATAGAAAACTATAATATTACACATTTCTAATTTTACCTATCAATAAATGAAAAAATATCTTAATAATCTCTACATATATTAACTTACATCACTTATGATATTAATTAGTTCAACTTAAAAAATCAAATAGACTAATATAATAAGTTTAATCAAAAAATAATTTATAATATTTTAATTAATTTTATATTAACTCATATATTATTGTATTTAATCCATCGTGAAGAAGTCAAGCTAGGCAAGGTGACAACCAGACACCTGACCCACCATGTTTATCGGAGGGGAAGTAACTGGAATCTTTCGTGTGAACGACATGGACTAGATGGAATGTGGAGTGCTGTTGAATGAGAGCCCATTCGTACTGGTGCTGATTTCTGAGTGATATTTACTCAACAATGGAGGAGTTCAATTTCAATACATGGTATGTTATCTGCCATTTCCCTTCATTGCCCCTATATTTTTGTTACTGCATTTGCTTTCTTTTTTTAACTTGGCAATCGGAAAGCCTATCTGTTGGATTTGCAATGATTAACTATTGAAGATCAGAATCAATTCTGCTTACTACCGGCTACCACTTCCCATTTGCCTTTTTTAAATTCATTGCTCTCATTGCTCTCATCTCAGCAGATTGCTCTGTTCTGGGTCCCTCCTGTCTGCAACTTTGTTCTCTGCCTCGTTTCTTCTGGTTGGCAGTTTTTCCAGAGTCTCCTTATTGGGTTCTTGCAGGGGTGGAGAGGGAGAGCTGGGTTAATCTCATCTGAGATACTAAGAGCAAGGGAAAACAGAGAGGCAGTGGGAAGGAAAATTCTCTGTTCTCTGTTTGTAGCCTGGTGGTTGTCTGGGAGGGAAGATATGGCGTTCGCCGGGACCTCACAGAAGTGCATGGCCTGCGAGAAGACGGTGTATCTGGTGGACAAGCTTACTGCCGATAACAGAGTCTATCACAAGGCCTGCTTCCGCTGCCATCACTGCAGGGGCACACTTAAGGTTGTCATCCTTCCATCTTTCTAATCTTGGTCTAAGTTCGCACATGCTCATACAACAGAACCTTCACAATGCATCTATAATTTTCATCCTTCTAAATCGCAGTCACAATCATTAGATCTATTTTTTTCCTGAGGATATTAATGTTCACTGATGAGGATGATTTTCAAGATCTAATCATTAGTCAGAGTTTCGATCGAGTATTTTCTGTTTACGTATTTTTCTTGCGCTAGATCTCTTCAACCTCTTCGTCCATGAATGAAATGAGCTTATTTGATCATTTCACCCTAGAGTGCCAACCAGATCTATGAGGATGGGAATTTGTTTAACAAGCTCTCTTTCATTCTCTAATTAGTTATCCCAAAAAAAAAAATTATCCCAAGGGTCTGTCCATCTGTTGTTCTTACTTATCATTCTGTTCAACAGTAAGATGTTCCCATGGTCATGATATAAAAGAACTCATAATCATCATAAACTGGCAGCCATCCTTAGTAAAATATAATAATATAAATTTATACGAATTTGAGATGAAGAAGAAGCTAGAAGAGAGAAAAGGTTCAGTAAGCAAGCATGTATAAAGAACATCTCAAGTATCGATTGATTGTAAAATAGTGATCTGATCTCCAGTTAGTGCCTCAAAATCCTGGTTCTGGCTCTTTTTAAACATGTAAATGAAGCATCTAAATCCAATCCAAGAACAAATATCAACGATAATAAACCAATGATCTCTGGCTAAGATCACAGTTCTACTTCTGAATCTTTAATTTTTGATAATCTACATATTAATTACTACATGAATCTAAACACATTCCAATAAGTTTTCTTTAGATGTTCTTTCTGCTCGATTGATCCAATAAGTTTCTATCAGACCTTCATTTAGTATCAATAATAACATCCTTCTATCTTGCATTGCAGCTTGGCAACTACAATTCCTTTGAGGGGGTTCTATATTGCAGGCCCCATTTTGATCAACTCTTCAAGAGAACCGGAAGCTTGGACAAGAGCTTTGAAGGTACTACATAACAATGTAACGAGCAATTTATGTTCCATCATACTTTTCTAAATTGATTTATAAAAAAATCATAATCAAAATCCATCTGTCATCTCAGGGACCCCAAAAATTGTCAAACGAGAAAAGCATGTTGATAGTGAGGTATAACTATGTATTGATGTTTCTGTGTGATTCCCTTTGTACAGTCTTTATTTAAACCGGGAAAACTAGAAAGCCTTCAGCAAAAGGCAATTTATATATTTTAACACTAATTAAATTATGTAATCTAAACAGATACTACATGTAGTTGGTGAATGCTTGCATTGTTATATATATTCAGGAAATATCATTATTGTTGAACTATGGAATTTATGAACAGAAAAAAATCTCAAGCATGTTTGCGGGCACTAAAGACAAATGCATCGGATGCAAGAAGACTGTGTACCCCATAGAAAGGGTAAGAACAAATATGACGACGACCATCTACATCTACAACTACAAACTTTTTTACATTTTTGGAATAAAATCTTATCCATCAGCACTTGACTAGAAACTGGAATGTTCCTACAGGTAACAGTCAATGGCACAGCATATCATAAAAGCTGCTTCAAATGCAACCATGGAGGATGTGTAATCAGCCCATCCAACTATATGTCACATGACAGGACACTTTACTGCAAGCACCATCACTCCCAACTCTTCAAAGAGAGAGGAAACTATAGTCAACTTGAGAATGAAAAGATTGGCACTACTACAGCAAGCGCAACAGCAGCTGCAGAGCAGTAAATCATTGGAACCATGTTTGTTTTGGCCTACTAATTTTCCATCCCGTATTTGCTTTCTTACACTTGAGGATTGCATTTGTGTTTATTTTACTTGAGTGCAGACGAAAGGTTTTCTTGTGTGTTCTGTTTAGATTGAGTGCCACCTGAAGGACCTTGTTATGTGAGTTCAAATCCTAATTATTTGCATGTGGACTGCAACATGGTGTGTTACATCTAACACCCAAGGGATTTCTGATGGACAAAAACATGCTTACAGGCTCAAATACATATACAGTGTGTGTCAACAGTTTTTACATCGAGTGGTTGCTTCCGTGGTATCATGTCCTACTGTGAAAAAAGGAAAAAACATTCTATCATTTGTGAAGAACTAGATAAACCATGTGGGCATGTAAAATATATCAATGTGGGGGAGCAACTGTAGACAGAAATACTCACAATTGCGTTTGAAAATGAGCAGGTTTCTGCTATCAAACCAAACTTGAGTGGTAGAGTATGTTGTGAAAAGTCAAACTTATCATCTGCTTTCATCACATTGATGTAGCTCAGGAATAATTTTTTGAAGTTCGCACATTGAGTTCCTTCGCTTAAATCTACCACATGTGTTGTCCACCTTCTGTAAGTCATAGGGAAAAAGCATAGCCTAGATCTGGTTTGACCCATGATGAATCCTAAAATCTATCAAGAAAGTTTTTGCTCAAAGGACTAATAGCTTCACTGGCTGCTAGGAACTCTTCGGGACAGGGGTACGACTACATTAGCTGCTCCCAACGAAGTTGCCCAATCAAGTTAATTGACACGATTTATTAGAAGCAAACAAAGAATAACAACAATAGCATTAGACTTCTGAATGCCAACACTACAGCTTCGCGATTGCTAAAACAGTGTAAAAGAAAAGAGGTTTGAGCTTCACCATTGCTAAAATCTCCATTTGAATTTCTTTACTAAGCCAATCAAAAGGAGATTCGAATCAAGTTTTGCTCCAGTAATCAGTGACATAACATAATATTCACTTTAATTTTATCTCAAGAGGTTTGAGTTTAAGTTTTTACTAAAATGTAACGAAGTTCTCTTCTTCTTCCATCCAGCTTACAAAATATAAATCCCTAAATTCCAATCTTTAATTAAGTTCCCAGAAAATAGTTAGGATACTTTGACTCATGCTTTAGATTAAGCCTATACAAGAACCAAAAACTTGTAATTATTGAGAAATGATAATATAAAGAGAGAAGAAGAAAATCATATTGGTTGTTTTCTATAGGTGACTATTTTTCTAAATATATATATATATATATAAAAATATGGCATTAATCCACTTCATGGTATTGGTCTCCACCATATTTTGATTTCACAGTTCTAATAGATTTTTCACCGTTGACTAAAGCAATCAATTGAAAGGGTTATTTACATACATATGCATCCACAAACATGCATATGGCATATATACTTAGCACAAAAATTCATATAATCATATAAAAATACATAAACTAATAATTGTTACAGATGTGTCTTCGATCCTTACAAATATACACGTAATCCTTACATACATACCCATGACACAATTTACACATATAACCATACTAGGATATACTTTTGTGTGTACATGTGACGTTTATATTGACAAGGGAGCAATAAGAAAAGAATAAGTTTACGAGGACATATCTGTATCTGTGTGAATTTGCATATTTGTACTTTCCAAGTTGTGAAGTTGTCTTGATGGCTTGGTTCCTCGTGGACCACTCAGTTTTGGTAGCATTTGAATATATTTTTTTACACTAATTAATTGTGTTAAGCGTTTATTGCTTAATAAGTGTTTTCAAATGAGTTAATTTATCAAACTTTTGTAAAAAAAAGTTGGTTGTAACTTTTTAATTCATTTTAAATTCTTGATGTAGTTTTTAGAAATGTTAATGGATATTTGTTTTTTGAAAAGTCATGAATATTAATCCTAGTTTTTTTAATGATATCTTTAGAAGTTGATCTTAATTGTAACACAAATTAAGACAACAATGGCGACAAACAGTGACGACTGACGACGATAGGCAACAGCGGTAGTGGATGCAACGATGTTGGTCCACGGTGGTGCCAACGATGGTGGTTGGTGTTGGTGATAGTGGCTAATGATAGTAGATGTGGTGGTTGACAGTGGTAGTAGTGGTGATCGACGACGTTGGTGGTGGCCGACTACAGTGGTGGTGGCCGACTACAGTGGTGGTAGCCGATGACAGTGATAATGGTGGTCGACGACAGTGGTGGTGGCTGGCGACGATGGTGGTGGTGATAGCCGACGACAGTAGTGGTAGTGGTTGATGGCGATAGCGATGGTGGTTGACGACGACGGTGGTGATCGACGAGGAATATGGTGTTGGCCAACAACAACGGTGATGGTGGCCGACAATGATGGTGGTGGCTAGTGGTGGAACTGACGGCAACGATAGTCGTAGTTGATGGTGGCAATGGTAGTGGTCGACAACTACAGTGATGGTGGCCGACAACAGTATGGTGATCGACGACAATGGTGGTAATCGATGGCTGTGGTGGTGGCCGACGACAGTGGCAGTGGTTGTGGTGGTGGCGAACAGTGGCTATGGTGGTGATTGATGGCGGTGGTTGTGGTAGGCGACAACAGTGGTAGTGGTAGGCGACGGTGTTAATAGTGACTAACGACGATGGTGATAGTGGTCGATGGCAATGATAGTTGTGGCGGACGACGACGATGGCCGTGACCAACGACAATGGTGGTGGTAGTTGACGATGATGGTGGTGAATGATGATGATTATGGTAGTGACCAACGACAATGGTGATAGCTGACGAAGACAGTAGTGGTAGCCGACAATGATGGGCGACAATGACGTGGCGGTGAGTGAGCGACGATTGGTAGCAATGATAAGAGTAATATAGTTTTTTGATTAACTCATAAGTAATTATTAGATATACAAACCAAATAAACATTTTTATATCTTTGAAAAAGTTACAAAAAATATAACTTAACAAAAACTTAATTTTTCTTAAAAAGTTACGTAAAAAAAAAATATTTTCAAACACAACCTTACATACTTTTAGCTGTATTGGTGGCCACTGTCCCTTGCACGTAGGTGGAGAGTGCAGAGGTCTGTAGAGGTTTATGTACAAATGCCTCCTGATTTCAGGGGAGGGAATACACTTGGATTTGATACCTTTACATGAAGAGGCTACGATAATGAGATTGCAATTTATTTTAACCAGGTGAATTTCGTAGTAAAAAATTTCAATCCATAAGGTCAATAATTTTTAAGATATTATTAATGTTGGAAATAAAGTGCCTACAACCAACACTATCTCGAAATCAGGAATTCTATTGAAGGATCTACCAGGTAACCATAATTTCAGTATGTTGCATCCACTGATTGAACAACCACAGCATCAATATAAATCACCCTTTTTGTAGGTGACAGTTTTAGACTAGCATCAATAGGCAGTCATCACTTTCGGGGGGGGGGG